>CAHIKZ030001558.1:1090000-1125000 GCA_903632075.3 Acanthosepion pharaonis
TATTTTTGCAGTTGTTTAATTTTGCTTACTTGTATTAATTACATTATTCAGACTGTTATCATCATTTTCATTGACATAATCACGTTTCGGCCAATGTACGCTCTGGCTTTCTTCAGGTGATTGGAATTTCGAACCGAACCTTTTATTTTGTCCACCGGGATAGATTGTTCTACTTCCACGTGCCATACATCTTCCGGATGTCTCAGTTATTTACCTTTAACTCAGCTCTCTAAGTGTTTTTGTAGCCTGGTATTGAACTCACAACTCTTTGGGTCTAGTCACTGGATGTAACCGACGTCTTTATCCACTTGAGGCCATGTGTCCTGAGGTTCGAAATTTCAATCACCTGAAGAAGACCTAGAGAGTACAACGACCGAAACGTTGTGAATATGTCAATGAAGATGAGGATAAGAGACCGAATAATGTAAATAATTTTAATACCTCATCTCCGAGATATAGACAGATATTTAATTTTGGTATTGTCAATTTGTAATACGCATGTTGTGCTGCTCTTTTTCTTTACAACAATAAATTCGGTCTTCTTGTAATTGAGGGTTAGTCCTTTCTTCTCGCTTTCTTTTACTACCTTTCTGACTCTGCTATCTACACTGTATCATTGGCATATCTTATGTTAAGATTGCGGCCGCGAATAATGAGCCCTGGTGGGACTTCTAATTTTCCAGGATGGTTTCACGGTTTTACTAAAACTAGAATTACTTGTAGAAACGATAAAAATGGTCTAAGAATTTAGCAATGTCATTGCATCACAGAGTGCAAATGCCAAAATGCATCACACAGGGAACTGGAGAGAAAGAAAGAGGATAGATAAATATTAGAACTTGACACAGGAGATCTAAACCCCATGAAATACATGTCTACATTCATAATCCTTGGTGCAATTACAAGATTTATCTAGTTTGTTACACAAGCTAGACCCTGAACCTTCACCTCTCATGATAGAGGGGTCATCTCTCAAGGAGGCGATTTGTCTTGAATGTCTATTAGAACTCAAGATCTTCTTAGGCATTAAGTGGAAATCACGTTCTTTTTTAATTTGTAGCCAAAGAATACAAATTAAATGAAGCCTTGTGATTAAAATCCAAGAAAATTATGGTTTATTAATTTGTAATTTGATAAATGTTCGGAATTGTTAATTGGAGAGCCAAGTTCCAATTTCAGTCAGGTTCGTATATTCACTTACATGCAAATGCCCTTGAGAAAGGCATGAAACCACCTCTTCTCCGCACCTCTAGCTATGAGTTAATTAGTGGGATTTGTATCAGTAAATCATTATCTTGAAAAAGTTCTTAGAAACTAAAAATATTTTCTGGCTTTAAATAGTTAATAGCAAAAGGTTAAGCCGTAAAAAAACAAATCGATTAATTTAAGTAGAAAAATTCAAAATAAATACGATTTATCTAAATATAATTTGTATAAAATGTCATAATGTCATTCCATCTTAAATAAATCGATGCTTTTGCGGCAATTAACATAAACTTAAGATTATTCTTGTTAAAAAGTTGAAAATTTTAACACATTCAATATTATAGAAAAATAAAGAATAAAAAATAAGGAATTTTATATATATATATATATATATATATTATTATTATTATATATTTGGTTGGATAGATGTGAGTTTTGACCCAGGGTCACAAACTCACATCTATCCAACCAAATATGTTAGCTCTATCTCTGATATTGACCGCTTTCTAATAAGTACTGCCCATATAATATATAAATAATTATACATATATATATATTTATTTTATTTATACTTTTCACATTTATATTTATATATATATATATATATATATATATATATATATATATATATATTGAGACTTAGCATGAGCGAAACAAATTCATGGATTTGGACGAAAAAGAAAAAAGAACCCAGAATAACATCAAAATTGGCAAAAAAATTTCATCCCTTATTAAAAATAATCAGTTTAATTTGTAATGTATACAAATGTCGGTAGAAAAAAAACATGTTGATAGCGAGGGTCACAAAGCACTGCCCTGGACCCCCAATCAGGCTCCTATCCTGTCGTGAGGACCATGGGTAGTACACACCAGTCCTCCATAATAGGCTCCACACAACATATTTACACCGTCATATTGTAAAAAATTGTATCTTCTATACATTATTAAGGGAAGAAAACGTATCCTAATGTTATTTGCCTGGTACTGAATTTTTCTGCTACAGCACTCACATCATTATCATAATGTTGTGGATGAGCAGTCAATTTGGGGGTCAAGGAAATAGATGTTTGCAACGTTACAGAACTTGTTTCGCTCATGCTTCATCGCATATCACATATGCCCTAACCAAAAAATACCCTATTTGCAATGTTCTAAGAACCTTCTATGTTAGCTGGACAGATCTCTCACTACTATCCGTGCTTAGCATTCAGTTCTAGATAAATTCCAGAATTTGAACGTCCTGGGTATGACAATAAACTACATCCGCGTCCTGGGTAAGACAATAAACTACGTCCAACAGCAAGGCCTCTGATCAGGAGGTTTTGAGAAGCGTGGAACCACCTCTTAATTGCTGGTGTTCCCAGGTTCAGCCTGATCCTGGGTGGTAGCACCTGTTAGGGTCCCAGCTATGGGCAAATAGTTAACCCCGAAACTGAGTTTTTGAAGAAAAAAAATATTGCCAGCAATACGTTTTTGAAGAAGAAAAAAATATTGCCAGCAATACGTTTTTGAAGAAGAAAAAATATTGCCAGCAATACGTTTTTGAAGAAGAAAAAATATTGCCAGCAATACGTTTTTGAAGAAGAAAAAAATATTAACAGAAATAGATTGACAAAACAAACATGCTATGCCACAAAACAAACCAAACAAACCAGAATTTGAATTGTCTCCCTTTGTAAGCTTGGCGCTACACAATCTAATAAGCATACATTATTTCATACTTAAAAACCATAGAAATCAAGATATTGCGAAGGTTTTTACATTTTATCCATTAATTTGTAAAAGATATGAATAATGGAAGTTAAACTTGGATTAAGGACTCTTTTGTGTGTGTGGACAGCTATGATTTGTAAATTGTGAACTGGGCTCAAGTAAATTCGGTAATTGATTTCTTTTCATTACTTCAACCTTGATAGTAAATCTCAGCTTTCAAAAGAGTTTGTCTCTCTCTCTTATCCTTCAATTTTATTTTCCTTTTCTTTTTTTCTTTCATTCTCTAACCTTCTGTCAAGGCTAAGGCGTAGTGAGAAGAGACCTACCGCAACTTATTTAATGGTAGGCTCATATCCTTTCTGACCTTATCACCCCACTTTGGTAAAGTGCACAAGTGGAGAAAAATTCCTTCGTGCTAGAAAATATCTTAAGCAGGAATATATATATATATATATATATATATATATGGTGTGTGCACTTTTCTCTTGTTTTTTTTTTTTTTTTATTTGTGCGATTGCGTTTTCTTCTTGTTTGTTTTTTTTTTTTTTTTTTTTTTTTTTTTTTTTTTTCTTGTGCGTCTGCGTTTTTCTCTTATGTTTTCTTTGTATGTGAGCGATTTTTCCTCTGGTTTTTTGTGAGCGATTTTTCCTGTTTTTTTTTCTCTTAGTTTCAATACTTTTTTTTCTGTTTTTTTTTTTTTATTGAATATAGTTTTTGTGTGTAGTTTTTATTTTTGGTGGATGGAGCTTTTCTTTGTTTTTCTTTGTGTTGTATTCGCTTTTGTACACTGAGAGGCTATTAATGTGTGGTTTTATGCTTACATTATTTGTATTTAGGGATTTGAGTAGGTATAAACTTGATTTTTTTGTGTGTGTGTGTATGCACACGTACACACTTCTCTGTAATTTCTTCGTTTCTTTTAAAGATTTGTGATGATATCAAAAAGCAAAATGAAAAATATTAAATACATATCTAGTAAATTTTGTGTTCAATAATTAGTGTAATTTTTATATACAGGCTGCGATGGATAAACTGTCGCCATTTTATATTTTTAATTTCACGCATGTGCGTTTTTTTTTATTTATTTTGTCGACTACACAGTATAGTTGGGTCAGTTGGGCACCATCTGTGAGAAAAAGAGCACCATGACGCATTTCACTTAGCCAGAAATTTGGAAACGGCTACTACTTGGCATTCGGGCCGGAAGATCCAATACGAACATTTCAGAATGTTTGGTTGTCAATCTGAGGAGAGTGCAGAGAATGCTCTCTGGCACCCCCACAAGATGTACTAATAGTAATGAAAACCAATTATTTAGTCAACATCACGGTGTTTGGAGTGTTAACTTGTGATGGCGAAGTTATGCTTCTATTCATCTTCCCACAAGGCCTCGGACTCAACACGGAGGCCTACATCAAGTGCCTTGAAGAGATAGTGCTGCCCTGGGTCAAGAGGGTGGCTGCTGAAAAACCCTATGTCTGGCAACAGGACTCTGCACCATGCCACACAAGCAGGAGCATCCAGTCAAACAATTTCTGTAACCACATCATCCCTTACATCTGGTTACCTAACTCCCCAGACTGCAACCTCCTTGATTATTATGTGCGGGGCGTAGTTAAACGAGAGACTAACAAAACTCCTTGTACCATTAAAGATTAGCAGAAGGCAAGGATTATGGGAGCATTCACCAACTTAAACAAGGAGACCGCCCAGAAGAGTTACAGGAAACTCCAAAGTCGTCTGGAGGCCGTGGTTGAAGCCGTTGGCAATTTTATTGAATAATTTACTCTTTCGTATATCAAGATATTTTTGTGTCATTTTGATAAATATATCTATCAAGTTAAAATGTCAATGTTATTTTCATTTTTGCTTAACTTAGACGACAATTTATCTATCGCAACCTGTATGCAGAACAAAGTTGTCAGTTTAAACTGATGCCAGGAAGAAGTGGATAAACTGATGCTGCCCCTTTTACCAATGTCTTGTCACCATTTTACATAGTTTAAAAAAGGTTGTTGTTGTTTTTTTTCAATAACATATGTCTATTCTTAGACATACACTTACTTTACAAAGCAAATGAATTAACGTAAATTTGATAGAAAGGTCTGTGGCTACATTAATTGTAATGTATGAAAGCCAGCATTTCTCTTAAATCTGCCCCCCCTGGTATTTATTTAAATCGACACCCTCTTTCTATTTACGAATATCATTCTGCTTAAAGATCGTATGTTCTTGGTTTCCCGAGGAAAATTTGGAAATCTTCCAACAGATTTTCATTTTCCAAAATTATAGCTTCTAATAGTTTAGAAGCATAAAAAAAGACATCCATTTAAAACTGACAGGAGGAAATGGCTTAAACTATATTATTTTTTTTTTTTTTTTTTTTTTTTTACCAACTCTGATCGTTTTACCTAAAGTTTTTATATTCGTGTATTCAGACGGAAAACTTTTCCGACATATTTTCATACAGCTTTTAACTATAGTTTGTATTGCTCACCGCTCAGATGACGATTATGGAGATTGTTAATGCTAATCCTCCCAAGGATTGAACTCTTCATCCTTGGCTAACAAATATTGGTGAAGCACCCTGTCCCACACGCTAATTAAAAATGGACACACCTTTTATTATAAAAGCTTCTAATAATAATCAAAGGGGACGTGGATAATTAATTTGCTTGTGGCCAATTTCACAGATTAAACATATTACAAAAATAGGGCCTCAGTTTAAACTGATGCTAGGGTGGGGTATGGCTTATAGTGATGTCTTCTCCCTGCCCAACTCTCATGTATTTTGGCCGTTTTGCTTAAAGTTTGCATTTTCTTGGTTTCAGACGAATACGTGGACATTTTCCAACATGTTTTCAAATTACAAAATTATAACTACCGTATATACTAGAATATAAAGTAAGTTTTTATGATCAGTTATTTCCGCAAAAAAATAGGCAGTCGCAATAAACACAGGAAATGGCGAGGGGGGACGCACATGAGTGATTTTTTTTTTTTTTTTTTTTTTTAAATTCAAAATAGGCCATTCTAGATGACCAATTGCACTATACACAGGTAATTTTTTTTTTTCGAATTTCAAGCCCCAGAATTAAGGGGGTTACGCAATAGATGAAGTCAGCATATAAACGTGTATATACAGTATTTAATTACAGCTTAGATATATGGAAAAAACGACACAAATTTGAATTGACACCAGAAGTACATGGATTAAGCGAAAAATGCCAAATCTGTTCCTTTATTTGAATTAATTTAAAATGATTTCATAAAGACACAAGGTTTTATTGCAAGTTCTGTGATTTGGGTTTTTATTATTATTATTACTAATTTTTATCATTTATATTATTGAATGTTTTTATATTTATTTTTTAAATTATTTTTATATTATTGTAGTTTTATTTTATTTTTTACTATCTTATTTTTTCTATTTTTTTATTTTTATTTTTATATTTCATTATTATTATTATTATTCAGTGCCAATTCCAGTCATAGTATTTGCTTATTTATTGGTTCTGTTCTCGTTTTGTCATTCTAGAGAATTTTTCTCAACAAAATATCTTTCCCCTTTTATAAGTCAACCTTTCATTTCTGCATAGAATATAGTTGCCACATCTGGTTTGATGCGTCTACCATGTATCTCGAGCTTCTCAACAAAATCGAGCCAAGGATCTGCAATGTTATTGGTCCTGACATTTTTTTTTTTTTTTTTTTTTTTGAAGCGCTTCACCCCAAGCAAGGCGAGAAGCCACTAGGACGCAAGGGGTTACAGAAAATTTGGAGCAAGATCAGGTAGGAGCGATAGAGGAAAGTATGAGAAGGATAGTGGACTTGGCATCTCAACTTCAACCCTTTTCTCACCACATAAATGTAGCTTCTCTGCACCTTTTCCGTAACTATTTTCATGGAAATTGTGCTGATGAACTTTGATTTTCAGTGCCTCGACCTCATGCATTTAAGTGCAGTACTATATTGGCAGCTAGGTCTCATCATTTTACCGTTGAAATAGCTAGATGTAACCATGAGATTTAGTCCAATAATTTCTTCTTACACGTCTCTCCTCTTTCAACTTCTTGGTTTGCGATCAACTGCTTCTTCTCTGTACCGTAGCCCTTGAGGACATTGCGGATCATGGATCTTCACAACTCCCTGTCCTTTGTAGCCCTTAGTAAATTTTGTCACTTTGTTATATTTCCTAATCCCTTTTCTTCTAACCATTTACACTAACTCATTAGTTAGGATACGTGCGCCTTTTTTCTGTCCCTCTTACCTTCAGTATGTCCTGTGAGTGTCAGATTTTCCAAGCCTGCTTTCCTCATATCCCCTAGAAACTTCAACTGTCTCTTTACGATGCCATGTATAACTATCCTTTTCGTTTCCATTTTCTCGTTGCTCACATGTTCAGTCCATTTATTCTCAGCATCCTTCTGTAACAACCACATTCCTGTTGCCTCTAGTCTCTTTTCCAATTTGTGAGGCGATTGTGCAGCATTCACCGCTATATAAAAGGACCGATATTGTACAACAATTCAGTTCTCTGTACTTTGTTTCTAATGAAATTTTCCTGTTTCTTAATACTTTGCCTAGCTTTTGCTTCAAAAATTTAAATGCCATGTCAATCAACATCATCTGTAATTTTGAATCCCGTCCTTTTCTTTCGGTTCTTTCTCCACAGTAACGTTTTTTTTTCTTTTCAGTAAGCCTTTGTCTTAGTGACTTTGTTACCTTGCTTAAGAGTGAAATGATTTAAAAAAAAAAATGTTTTAATACTTTTATACCTATTTCTTTTAAAAATATTTTTGTTTTAGGAAAAGGTTCTTTTGGGAAAATTTTGTACGTTTTTGATAAAATTCCAAAGAATCTGCAATGTTATGGGTCCTGATCTGGCATCTCGGCTTCAGTCCCTTTCCAACCACTGTAACGTATCTTCCCTGTATCTTTTTCCATAAATATTTTATAGTAATTGTTCTGATGAACTTCCCTCTTTGGTACTTAGGCTATATTAATTTAAGTACAGTACTGGATTGGTAGCAAGGTCTCATCATTTTACAGTTGAAATATCTAGATATAACCGTAAATTCTCGGCTAACATTTCTTTTATCGCACTTCTCGCTTGTGGAACATTTTTCTGGATACATTTTTCTGGATTTTTGCTTCCAAGTCAACTTTCCATTTAAATTTTTGAAGATCAACATCAGACGTTATCTTCTGTTTTTATTCCTGTGCTTTTATTGTCCTCTCTCTCTCCTTAATAGTAGTTTTTCTCATATTCTCTAACACTCGGTTGCTCCTTGCGTACTAACAGCTTTATTGCCTTACTTGGGGCGAAATAATTAAAAAAAAATAAATCTCTTACTGAAATGATTTTGAAATGTTTCAATGTACTTGCACCTCATTTTCCGCAACAATAAAAAAGAAGCGAAAAAATATGTTTTAAATATTTAACAAACAAAAAAAAAAAAAAAAAATAATTATATCTTCACCGCATTTTTATTTTATTTCTCAATTTCAGTTACCCCATGGTGGAGTCGACATGACTTTTGGAGAACTGCAAGAAATATCAGTAAGGCAACAACGAGAGTTGGAAGCCCAGCAGAAAATTCTGTTAACGAAAGAGCAGAGGTTGAAATTCTTGCGCAATCGAGATGCCCAACATCTACAAATTGCCGAAGAGAATGAACGACTCCGCAAGTTACGGGAGAGAGTCGAATCCCAGGAGTTGAAACTGAAGAAACTCCGAGCCCTTCGTGGCCAGGCAGAACAACAGAAACTGAACAATGGCAACCTCAGTAAGTAATTCTTAATTATTATATTATAAAAGGGTGACATCAGTTTTCCCCTTTTTTATATTAGAAAATTGTAACTTTTAGCCTACCCTCATCAGTTTCCCCTTTTTAAAGAAAGTTCTGAATTTTAAAGTAGCTTCATATGTCTATAACATTCTGGAGATTAAACCCTCTATGATCTGCTAGACTAAATTACATTTAAACCTTTGGCTAGACACTTAAATAATAATCTAACATGAAGGGCAATGATAAGATTAAACGTTTCCTACTTTCACTTCCTGGCCGTCAGGCTTGGATCAAAGTATAGTATCTGTTCTCTTCATTTCTAATGGTCATCTTAATATTAGCTGTTTCCATATGTCGAAAACATTTGGCATTCATTGACAGAGCAACCAGTACTATTCAAGTTAGACTTTTCTTCACTTACTGGCTTGGATCAAAACAAAAAAAATTTCCCCGTAAATGAATGGACTGTTTTTTTATCATTACAATACGGTATAAATAACAATATTCAAATTTTGCAATTGTTAGTCTTCAATCAGCACTTCACAGTGACATTATGCATGAAACTCAGTTGTGTGTGTGATTTTGTGATGTCAACGAACATGCTCGTTGTAGTAGAGACTTTGTAATCTCAGATACAACTATAGTAAAGCCGTTGAACAATACTGGTGTCAGACGCCATCGAATAACACTCGCACTAATATTACTTGCTCGATAATACTCGCCCAAAAAGTAACCATCGAATAGTAACCCGTATAGTGAGATATTCACTAACCGCCCCATGCAGTCGGTTGCGGCACAAGGCCAAGTTCGTCACAGCCTCTGGAGGCAGAGAGCTTGATAATCACACTTCTGAAGTAATTCGGAAAGTGAGATATTCACCTACTGCTCCACGCGATCGGATGCGGCACAAGGCCAAGCTTATTGTGGGCTATTCGAACCCGTAGGCTAGGTAAAAAAAATTCCCCGTAGCCCTCGTAAGTAACGGGGTCGGGTAGCTATCTACCACCCCAAATGAGATTCTGCCCATCGGCACAGCCTCGTCTGGGTTCCTCTCTGCCCAGAGATAGTTTCACAAGCACACTTCCAAAGTAATTCGGAGAGTGAGATATTCATCTACCACCTATGCGGTCGGATGCAGCACAAGGCCACAATTGCTCGTAGACCCCGTAAAAAAGGGATCAAATAGCTGTCCACCACCCCAGACGAGACCCTGCCCTTCGAGCCTGGGTTCCTCTCTGCTCGCAGGCAGAGAGCTCGACAAACACACCTCCGAAGTAATTCGGTGAGTGACCACCTAGATGCCACGCTAATTCCTATATATGCATTTCCTTTACCATCACTTGATCTACTTATTCAAAATGGGATCGACTGTTTGCTCTATGCTGATCTGTGTTCAAACTCCAATGTTGACAGCGACACACACACGCACACACATGTTTATAATGAGAGAGAGAGAGAGAGAGAATTAATATAAGTAAAAGTTTGTCACTTACCTGATTAATCAGAATCCCGACTCAAGAATTTCGTAAGCGGATTTGTCCGTCCACTCTTCAGTGGGTAATCAGCAATTTACTGATTATATTTTTTAAGTTTTTCATTTTTATACACTTTTCATTTTTATACACTTATAATTGGTGTTAATTTTTTTTCCACGCATTGTTTGCTGCCATGTGTCTATCTGTGCGGATGTGCATTCACGCCCGTCTGTGCGGATGTGACTACGTGTAGGGTGTCGTGATCATTTGTCCTTTTTATATTTTTTGTTGTTTTTACTCCACTTTGTACTCACTCCTTTTTCTCTTTTTTTCCTTTTTTCTCTTTTTTTCCGTTGTAGCTATTTATTTCTGTTTTTTCTATTGACATGTTATTGTTTTTAACTTTTGGGCGTTCTCGTGTTTTCTTGAGTCAGGAAAACTGTACTTCATCCCTCACATAAATAATTGATATGAATGCTTAAATGATAAATATTTTCATGTCTTTTACTTGGCTTTTTTTTTTTTTTTTTTTTTTTTTTTTTTTTTTTTTTTTGGTTTGGTGGTATCTTAAGTAATAATTGTAGGAGGTTAGGTTTATAATTAAATTTTTTAACTTATTATTATTTCAATTTATGTGCATATGCGTGTATTTATACACTTGTGTGCACAAACATGCATGTGCGTATATAGCTATACACACATGCACATATAAATGCGCGTACACAGGCACATGTACAATTGTGTCGATGCTTTAATAAATTAGTGCTTAAATGGTAAAGTTATTTTTGAAATAATTGAAACACTGCCCTTTATGCCGCTATGATTTTTACCAGACAGATTTATTGCCCAATAACGCCACATTGGTAAAAACCATTGTAGAGCTAAAAAGTCAGTGTTTAAATTACTTTATTTAACTTGTTCGCAAAGACTATTTTCCAATTGTCTTTTTTATCCAATTTCTTATCTTCAGTATTATTCTGAGAAATTTACCAATGTCAACATGGAAAACAAAAACAAACTCTTAGTAAAAAAAAAAAAAAAAAGTTACCAATATCCAGAAAGAGGCTTACACAGGAGTCATTTTCCTATTTTTTTAATTTGACGTAACTACACAACAATTTGCTTTTATTTATCATAACTTGTCTTGATAAAGTCAAGTGACGAAACGCGTCGGCAAGGACTAAGAACTATTTTACCATTGTCTATTTTATCCAAATTATTTTTAGAATTATTCTGAGAAATTTAATATATATATATATATATATATATATATATATATATATATATATATAGAGAGAGAGATAATGTATTATGTACACTATTTACATTATTCGGACTATCGTCCATTATCACAACGTTTCGGCCGTTGTACGCTCCGGTCTTTTCAGGTGGTTGAAATGTCGAACTGAACCCTTTATTTCGCTCGTTGTGGCACTGTTCTAGTTCCACGTGTCAACGGGAGATAACTGACATCCATTAGACGTGGAACTAGAACAGTCTACCCCAGCGAGCGAAATAAAGGATTCAGTTCGACATGCCAACCATCTGAATGCCGGACCGTACAACGGCAGAAACGTTGTGATAAATATGGCAACAAACAAAGATAGAGGAACTATGTGTGTGTATATATATATATATATATATATATATATATATATATATATATATATATATATATATATATATATATATATGACAGTTTCGCTGTATCACAGATCATCAGTGTGGCGAGACGTCCGGTTGCCTCTAGCTAGGATCGAAACCCGACTGAATTGGCATGAGTCGGGAATTCTATCACTAAGCCGTTGATGAGGGTGAATTTAAGCATTTATTTTTAGATAAACACACAGTGACTGAGAGAACTCGATTCGATTTACCGAAGAATCTTATATAAAATATCCGAATGTAAAAGAACGAAGAATAAAATTGCAAAGTCCAAAACATTAATCTAAAACAAGAGTAGAGCAATAAATATTTATTATACACTGTTACATTGGAACAAGTAAATATCCACTACAAAATTGTACATTTTGATGTTGAAACAAAATGTACAATTTTGTAGTAGTAATTTACATGTTCTAATGTAACGGTGTCTAATAAATATCTGCACACACACTTTACATAATCCAACTTTTAACCAAATGTAATATTTGCTAAAAAAAACGGCTTAATTAAAAAAAAAATAAAAAAAGTGCTCAATAAAACTTTCAAAAACGCAACATATAGGGCAATTCAAGATGTTAAATAATTGAAACACCGACCTTTACACTACTATGGTTTATACCAGTGTGGTGTCATCAGGCAATTAATCCGCCTAAAAATGTAATAAATCCCATAATAGCTGAGACATTTAATGCATGAAATGTGTATGCGAATGTCCCAACTATTATGGGAAAGAGATAAAACAAGAATTATTGGAAAATTAATACAATTTAATGTTTTTGGCTACACGGCTGCATTTATTTTGTGTTCTTTTGATTACAAATTAAAAACGATATGTATTTTTCTTTTTTTTTTTTTTTTTTAAATAAATGAAATAAACTAAAATGCTCTCCCACCCACACTTTTATTAGACACTAAATAGTAATTTGTTTCTGATATACTCACAGACTTCTAACAACTCATTTTGAAAAGTACCTTTGCCCTAGCCTCAAAACTGTTTTCAATTTGTTTGTACTTTCGACTAAACGTTCGCTTGTGTAATTGCTACCTTTAAAAGACCAAATCAGCACTAATGCTTGTTTCTGTTTAAAACTTGCCATTTATTGAATAACGCCTGTTTTAACATAAAAAGAAACAAAATGAAGACTAAATACTTTAAATATATATATTTTTTTTTTTTACATGCCATGGCTCTTAATGATATAAGTGAGTGACCATGGCTCTCCAAAGCTTACATTAATATGGGAGAATTGCCATGACTTAACATAGATTCGTATTTAAACTATTCAAAGGTTAGAAACAAAACTAGCTACTTATATTAATTGGACACAAACTAAGGCGTCCTGCGTAAGACGATAAACTACGTCCAGCAGCAAGGCCTCTGATCAGGAGGTTTTGAGGAGCGTGGAACCGCCTCTTATTTGCTGGTGTTCCCAGGTCCACCCTGACCCGGGTCCCAGCTATGGGTAAAAAAGTTAACCCTCAAACTGAAGTCAAAACACTATGAAAGTGTAAAAATAGGTTTTAATATCAGAAATACTTTGTAAACAAAAATTATTACCAGCAATAAATTTTTGAAAAAGAAAATTACCAGCAATACATTTTGAACAAAAAACTTACCAACAATAAAAGTTTGTCGGTATTAAATAAGCCATTGAAGTTGATATGCCATAAAATTAAACTAAACCACAAATTGGTTAAATACAGGCTTAAAAAAGTGAATTCTGATATAAACTGGAATTTCGAGGCGAATACTTTTAGTCCGCGGGGGAAGATTGTTCTAATTCCACGCGCCATGCCTTTTTATGTTGTTGTTGTTTTTTGTTTTTTTTATACCTCAGTTTCCGTTAATTCCCTTTAGTACCTCAACGCTCCAAGTTTTTGTTCCCTCTGCTGTGGCCAGGTATTGAACTCACAACTCTTTGGGTCAAGTCACTTTTTGGATCCCTCAAAAATAAAAGTGGATAAAAACGTTGAGTTATCTAAAAAGTGACTTTACCCAAAGTAATGGTTGTATTTACTTCATCCGTCAGTCGATTGAGGAAAGAGGACGTTCCTCAACTAGGATGTCTTCATCCACTATATTTCGTTAGAAGAAAGAAAACAGGAAGAGGAAGGAAATGTTTGTCTTTTTATAGAACTTAAACAGCGCCACCTAACGGGCATTTGATGAAGCCAAGTGAAGTAAAACAAAATTGTCGGTTCCTTTATTACTAGCATAATGGGGGAAAATGTATTTCTTTTTCATTTTTTTTTTTCATATTTGATTTAGTTATTTTATCTCATTTTTCCCACAAAATTCAAGTGCATTACCTAGCCTCTGCACCACAGATAGGCAGGCACAGATGTGAACAGCCAGCCATACTTTGTGTGTGTGTTTGAGACACAGAGAGAGAAAGTGGATGAATATACAATTTTACCTTTGAATTAGTATTAACTGCAAAATAACTGATATGAAGTGGAAAGATTATATTGAATCAACTGCTAAGTCTACAGCCAGGAAGTTTGGTTCTCTGTATTGACCTAGAAACTTTTTCTCAACAGAATCTATTTTACATATTTATAAGTCTACCATTTGTCCTTGCTTTGACTACTGCTGCCACATATGGTCTGGTGCTCTTGCTATATATTTAAAGATTATTGATAAAATCCAAAGAATCTGCAATGCTATTGGTTCTGACCTGGCACCTCAGCTTCAGACGCTTTCCCACCACCATAACTTAGCTCCCCTGTGTCTTTTCTATAAATATTTTTATGGTAATTGTTCTGATTAACTTTCCTCTACGGTACCTCGATTTGAATTTAAGTGCAGTATTTGATCGGTGGCTCTGCCTCATCGTTTACAGTTGAAATGGCTAAATGGAACCGTAAGTTCTATGCTAACAGTTCCTTCTTCTCTTGCATTTCTCGCTAGTGGTACTCTCTTCTGGCTTCTTACTTCCCTGTCAACCTTGCTCTTCAAAAATTTAAATGCAATATCTTCTGTTTTCTTAATTCCCGTTTTGCTATTGTCTTCTCTACTTAATAGTACATTTTTCTCGTATTCTCTAACACTCAGTGACCTATTGCATCTTAGTGTTTTTATTGCTTTGCTTGGGGTGAAATGATTACAAAAAACAAACATAGTTATATGTGCTAAGGAGTAGGTGGAAGCTGACGGCTTCATCGGTATTTACTTTTGCTCAATTGAATCCCACAGGTTTCCAGCCTTGCCTATGAGTGCTTCCTTTCTTAATTGGATTCCCGCAGGGCGTGAATGTTTTCTTTCCTCTCCTTTGAAACTCTCTCACCTGAACCATCTTTACTTTCTAATTGCTGTGAAGGAGCAAAAATGTCTGGGTGGTGGTGAATAGCTGAACGGATTGCCTGTCTGCTGGTGCTTCAACCAACACCACCACCACCTCAGAACTAGATAAAAGGGAGAGAAAGAAAAATGTTCAGAGGT
This sequence comes from Acanthosepion pharaonis, assembly GCA_903632075.3. NCBI lineage: Eukaryota > Metazoa > Mollusca > Cephalopoda > Sepiida > Sepiidae > Acanthosepion > Acanthosepion pharaonis. The sequence continues at coordinate 1,105,294 of CAHIKZ030001558.1, forward strand.
CTTTGTGTTTAGATATATTTATTTTCTTCGTTTTTTTTCCTTTTTTCTTCATTTCTTCTTTTCTTTCCCCTTTTTTTTCTCCTTTTTTCTTTTTTTCTCCTTTTTTCTTTTTTTCTCCTTTTTTCTTTTTTTTTCTCCTTTTTTCTTTTTTTCTTCCTTTTTCTTTTTTTCTCTCTCTCCTTTTTTTTCTCTCTTTTCTTATACTTGCGTTTTATGTTTGATGATTCTTCCCTTTCTGTATTGCTGGCTTTCTGTTTTCTTCAATCTATTCCTTCTTTTATCTTAGAAATTAAATTTCAGCTTCTCACTTCATACAATTCTCCCTTCTTTTACCCCCAGATGCACAAGATTCTTATTTTAGCACAACCGACTTTAAGGTCGGTTTTTCGAAATCCGATCTCTCACTCTCTCTCCACACACCTCCCCTTTCACACATCTCCCCTTTCACACACCCTCTCCTTTCACTCTCTCCTCCCCTCTCCTCTCTCTCCTCCTCTCTCTCTCTCCTCCTCTCTCTCTCTCCTCCTCCTCTCTCTCTCTCCTCTCTCTCTCTCTCTCTCTCTCCTCTCTCTCTCTCTCCTCCTCTCTCTCTCTCCTCCTCTCTCTCTCTCTCCTCCTCTCTCTCCTCCTCTCTCTCTCTCTCTCTCTCCTCTCTCTCTCTCTCTCTCTCTCTCTCTCTCTCTCCTCCCTCTCTCTCTCTCTCTCTCTCTCCTCCCTCTCTCTCTCTCTCTCTCTCTCCTCTCCTCTCTCTCTCTCCTCCTCTCTCTCTCTCTCTCCACTCTCTCTCCTCTCCTCCACTCTCTCTCTCTCTCTCTCTCTCTCTCTCTCTCTCGGCAAGAGTGAAAGAAATTGTTCAAGTAATATTTATCACTTCCAATTCTCTGAATGAGCTTTTAATTTTCTTAAGATTATTTACCTCATCTTCTGTGGTATGAAGTTGAAATAATTAACAGAATATCACAGGAAAATACGAAAACTTAAGGAATCAGCACATATGCTAAGCTACAAAAATCTCCTCGTGTCCTTTTGGATCACAAATTATTTTCCACCTTCAACCTTTCTTTCACATGTAGAATGTAGCAAGCCTCTCGCTTCTCTATCACTATTTCCATGGTAAGTACTCGGGTGAACTACATTATTTGGTTCCACCAAGCCTAACAGCGAACCATACACATTCCCTCTGTATTCCATCAGTGAGAAGTAAGTCCCCCTTTGCGAACCATTGCTCTGTGGAACCAACTTTTCCCCGATCACTATAATCTTAAAGGTTAATCCTAGACTTGAACAGATTATCTTGCCCTCCTAACGTAACCTTCTACTTCGAATGCCCCCCCCCCGAGTCTTGAACAGGGTGAATCTCACTGTAAAAAAAAAAAAAAAAAAAAAAAGCCGGCCAAGCAAGGAAATGAATATAATATGGGAAACAGTAATACAGCGAGCTAGAGAAAAACAGCAACAACAATAATAAAAAAAATGTAATACAAACTCTGATACTTAGATATGATAGCGAGATATTAGGTTTATAAGTCCCAAAAATCCCCCACGTATGTTCCAAAGTACACATATCCCAAGTTAATAGCATTAGTTGACTGTTTCAAAAGTGATTTCTCCCGAAGAGTTGTGAGTTCAATCTCTGGACACAGCAGAGGGAACAAAAACTTGGAGAGTTATCAAGGGGAATTAACTAAAAACTGAGTTATCCAAGACAAAACTTGAAGAAGGAATTTCTTCTATCAACTGCAAGGATTGTCAGAAAAAGTTATTCTAGACAGCTTTTAAACAAAAAGCTATATGAACACGAAAGAGACATTTAAAAAAACAAAACCCATTCATAAGAAGAATATAGATGAATTTGGCTAGATTGTAAAAAATATTTTGAAACTATAGTATCTCATTCATGCGTATGTGTAGTCATAACAACATCAACAAACCCAGTCCGATGAAGTCCGAATGGATGAAACGTGTCACAAATATATATATATATATATATATATATATATATGTGTGTGTGTGTGTGTGTGTGTGCGTGCGTGAATTACAAACGCTGAAACTCAAATTACACCATTCAGATAGCCATGTTTTCTCTCCCCTAACCTGGAAGATATTTCCTGGGACTTATCAATACAAACACATTTGTTTTCTTTAACAAATGTGTTTGCGAGTGGGGGACGAAATTGATCTGAAAATTTCATTTTGGGATTACTTATCTAATAGTGGGGGACGAAATGGCCAGTTTTAATATTTTATATTAGGGATCTCTGAAATGGGGGTAATATTTGAGTTTCATATTTTATATATATTATATTATATATATATATTATATATATATATATTTGTGGCTATATATATTTTAATATTTTATATTAATAGGATATACTATATATATATATATATATATATATATATATATATATATATATATATATATAAAATAATCAAAATGAAATAGAACTTTGCTATTTTCAACCTTCTGTCCTTTTGCAAGGTTGTCTCTTGTTGAAAGGTCAGGTGTGTTAAAGTTCACCGGAAATAGTAAGCCCTATCGCAAATTCTGATTGCTGTTTCCTGTCAGCCACTGTATTATAAGAAAAGATGGATGCTAAATATACACTTCATGCTCTGCCTATTACACCTGCTTTACTTGCTTGGTATTTATAACCCTTTCGTCTCCTTGATTTAACAATTAACTTTATCTTCTTTTTTTAAATGGATTTTCAAGAACAGTAATTTATAAAAACTGTCACAAAAAAAAACAAAAAAACATTGGTGCATATACCGAATGAGATATAAATACAAATGTAACAATTATTATGGGACAGATGTATTTGTTTAATTTCTTAAGATACAATAGAAGTTTTATTCATTATTTAATTTTTTTTATAATGTTCAATGAATAAAAAGCCTAAGAGCCACTCAAGGTAGAGATTTACTTAATGTGTGGTATGGATGTAAGAAGACTACGTGGAAAGTGCCGACTATAAGGATATGTAGGATAGATAATGATTGAGCCTAGACTTGAAGCTTTTCCAGAAAGTAGTAGTCTTTGGAGAGCCGTCTGTGTAGATCTTTTCTCTTAACATTGGAATACAAAGTGAATATGGAGTATTCAGTGATGTGTAGAGAGCACGGTGGGTTCTCGCTGAAAAGGTTTGAACAGGTTGAAATAAAGAATGGAACTTGTCAGAACATTTGCCATGGAAATAGTGAGAGAGTACTAATAGGCTTATCAGTTTCCCATACGATCACCAATGCTGAGCAACGTCAAGCCTGGTCAGTACCTAGATGGGTGACCGCTTAGGAATACCGGGAGCTATAAACCTGGATGTGCAGATGATGTAATGGATAATGGCTCGGAATTGTTAATCAAACAGCCGAGTTACAATTCTCTCGTTGGGTTTGTTATATTCACTGACATTCACATATCGTTGGGAAAGGCATGGACCCACTACTTCTTCCCCCCAGCTATAGGTTAATTACTAAGACGAGCATCACTAAACCATTATTATCTACACCCCTGCAAAAGAATTCTTAGAATGTAAAATTATTTTCTGGCTTTAAATAAACCTTAAAAGGGTTAAGCCATAGAAAATTAGATTAATTTGCAGTTCATCCCCCACACTCAGTTCGCATTAAAAATTACCAGAATACTTGCATTTATGTGTAATTTTACATGTTACATTCGAATATGGCTTGATGAATTTGATAAAATCTACCGTTATGGAGTTATCGACAGTAAAAGTTCGGATCCATTCGCGTCGTGGGCAGCCATTACAGGCCTTGATTGCATACTTCTGCTGCGGAATAGCTATGAGTGGGATATTGTATTGTTTTTTACGCATGTAATATAGTTATCTTGCGTAGTAATTGAGACAAGTTAGATCAGTAAACAAGGCCGTTAACTATGTTCTCTTCCGCGCTTAGCTTTCCGCTGCGAATGTATGCAAATAATGCCAGTAATGGCTGCCGCCCACGACGTGAATAAATCCGAACTTTTACTAACGATAACTCCAAAACAGTAGATTTTATCAAATTTATCAAGCCACATTTGAATGGAGCGTGTACAATTAGACATAAATGTAAGTATTCTGGAAATTTTTTTATGTGAAGTGAGCGCGGGTGCTAAACTGCAAATTAACCGAAAGTGAATGAAACACTGAAGTCATCGGACTTATGTGATGTTTACGCTGATGTGACTATATATTTGCATGAAGTAGAGGGGCATTGAAATTATTATTGCAATTATATATGCGTAAAACGGAGAGGGGGGGATATAAAAACACAGACGTTGATTATAATTATGGATAGGTAGAAAATTCTGTAAATGTTAGAATGGCGATTTTTTTTTTTACGTTGATGTAATTACACATGTGCATGAAGAAGAGGGGAGGCTGAAATTTTAAACTTTTCAATTTTTTTTTTTAAATACCGTGTATACTTGCATATAATGTGACTTTATAAGACCTAACTTTGAAACTAATTTTCAGTGGGTTACATCGCCCATGCAATGTAAAATTAGCGTATGTACTGCTGGCCCTGATGACGCCGTTGACCAAATGATATTGTGTCCTGGTTATGACCATACACTGCATCCGACAGCAAGGCCTCTGATCAGGAGGTTTTGAGGAGTGTGGAACCACCTCTTAATTGCCGGTGTTTCCAGGTCCATCCTGAGCCGGGGTGGTAGCACCTGTTAGGATCCTATCTGTGGACAATTAATTAACACCAGCAATACATTTTTGTGAAAAATTATTACCAGCAATAAATTTTTGAAGAAAAAAATTATTACCAGCAATACTTTTTGGAAAAAATATTACCAAAAATAAAAATCTTGTCGGCATTAAATAACCCATTGTGGTTAATATGCCGTAAGCGAAACCAAACCAGACCAACTCAAATGATATACCCACTTACTGTCGTCAAATTAACTTCAAAATTAGGTCCTCAAAGGTCGCAAGATATATGAGTATATACCATATGTGTTTGAGTATATAGCCTAGCCAATTTAATTTAGTTTCTTTTTTTGTTGTTGTTAAATATCCCGCATTTTGATAATAGAACTGCCGAGAAAAGGGAAAATGTAGTAAGACTCTGGATATATATTTACTGTGGATAATCTACATCAATCTTCTGATTCATCTGTAGTTATAATATGCATGTAAATATTCCAAATTACTTATAGAGAACTCTGTTTCACAAACCTTAACAAGTACGCATGTTTTATGCTATTGTTAATCCAGCACAAGGCCCAAGAGCCACTCAAAACAGAGCTTACTGAATGGTGTCGTTTTATACATGTAAGAATTCTGAATTGTGAAGCTTAGGTCATATCATTCCCGTACGAACACCGAAGTTAAGCAATGTTGAGCTTGGTCAGTATCTAGAGGGGGTTACCGCTTGGTAACACCAGGTGTTGTAAGCTAGGATATGGGGTTGGTGAAATGGATAATGGATAACCTCTCCTGAACCATCTGAGTTGAAGTCGCTCAATAATACATCTAAAAAAAGATTTGAGGACTTCAAATATCTTGAAGATCTCACATAATAGATTGTGCAAAACCCTTGCATGGGATGCGTGTAACAAACATCACAAGATCTGACACTCAAACCTTCCATCCAAACCTTTCAAATATTGATTGAACCAATCCTACGGTATGGATAACAAACTTGGACATTTTTAGTTTGTCTTGAAAGATGACTGAATTGAACATGTACAAATCTACTTCAGTTGGATATCTCATGTAACGCTTAACACAAGTTACGGAGAACTGAGACCAATGTCTCCTAAGCTCAAACAAAAACGATTACAATTTGCCGGCCACTGCCACTGAGCAGACAGGGAGTACCGTCTCATCCTTACTCCTATGGCATCCTTCTGGAAGTGTCTTCTCACGAAAATTGACTTTCCCAGACACGGTAGCTCGGGACTCAGTTTGACATTGGGAAACTGGGGTCAGCAATACAGGACCGAACAGTTTGTGAAGGAATTATCAATGGAGTTCCGACCAATCATAGGGAGGTCGAAGGATAATGATGATGACGGAGATTATGCATATAATTTTCTACTTTCAGGGCAAACGTTTGCTTTTTTTTTTCTTATATGGTGTGCAGACGATAAAAAGTATTATTAGTAAAACCTTTCGAACATTGATTGAACAAATCCTACTCTATGGATCCGAAACTTAGGCATTATCTGCTTGTCTTGAAAGTTGACTGGATGGAACATATGCAAATCTAATTAGAAAAATTCAGAAAATCAGTTGAAAATCGCTTCGCTTAACACAATTTATGGAGTACTGAGACCAATGTCTCTTAAACTCAAACAAAAACGATTAAAGTTTTCCGGCCACTGCCACTGAGCAGACAGGGAGTACCGTCTCATCCTTATTTCTATGGCATCTTTCTGGAAGTGTCTTCTCACAAAAATAGCTCGGGACTCAGAGTTTGACATTGGGGACATCAAATCAATACAGGACCGAACATTATCAATGGAGATCTGACCAACCCTAGGAAGGTCGAAGGATAATGATGATGATGATGAATGGATAGTGGCTTGGAATTGTTAATTAGAAAGTAGAATTCCAATTCCAGTTGACTTCGTTATATTCATTTATGCACAGATACCCCTGGGAAAGGTATGAATCTATCTCTTCCCCTCCCAGCTATGGGTTAATTAGTAAGACCTGTATCACTAAATCATTATTTCAAAAAATATTGATACTTAAAATCTTTTAAGAAATTTTTTTTCTTGCTTTAAATAACCACTAAAAGATTGGTAAATCAAACCATAGAAAACCAATCGAACTAAATTGTGAAGATATGTAAGCAAGATAAAACTGAGGGCTTGAAAGAGCCATTTTTTTTATTAATTTTAACCTCTCTCCTCTCCCTCTCTCTCTCTCTCTCCCCTCTCTCTCCCTCTCTCTCCCCTCTCCCTCTCTCTCTCCCTCTCTCTCTCCCCTCCCTCTCTCCCTCTCTCTCTCCCCTCTCCCCCTCTCTCTCTCCCCTCTCCCCCTCTCTCTCCCCTCTCTTCCCTCTCTCTCTCCCCTCTTTCCCCTCTCTCTCTCCCCTCTCTCCCCTCTCTCTCTCCCTCTCTTCCCTCTCTCCCCTCTCTCCCCCCCTCTCCCCTCTCTCTCCCCCTCTCTCCCTCCCCTCTCTCTCCCCCCTCTCTCCCCCCCTCTCCCCCTCTCCCCTCTCCCCCTCTCTCTCCCCCTCTCTCTCCCCCCTCTCTCCCCTCTCTCCCCTCTCTCTCTCCCCTCTCTCTCTCCCTCTCTCTCTCCCCTCTCTCTCTCCCCCTCTCCCCCTCTCTCTCTCTCCCTCCCTCTCTCTCTCTCCCTCTCTCTCTCTCTCCCCTCTCTCTCTCCCCTCTCTTTTTACTGTTTCATCTCCAACTACTTCAAACAAAATGTAACCTTTTTTTAATCATGATACTTTCATACAACATGATTTAATGAAGAACTAACACATCGCCTAAAAGGACAGTTATCTTTCTGTCTGCCTTCTGTTGACATTGTCTGCTATTATTTTCACAGGTGCTGAACTGGACGCTATCAAGGCTTTGTTCAATGAAAAGGAGAAGGAATTATCTATTGCGGTGGCTAAAGTTGACCACTTGACTCAGCAGCTTGATCAGCTGCGGCTGGGCAAATGGAATACAAATGGTAAGGTCAACACGGACCATCCCAATACACTGGCTGCAATTGAGCTGGAAAAACTAAAAAAGAAGCTGGCTGTAAGTATTCTTGACTAAAATCATACTGGCTTATATAATCCATTTTTCAATCTCTTTCTTTTTTAAATGTTCAGGAAGTAGGTGATAGTAGCTCTCTACCATGGTGTTCTATACTACTGGTTTATTTATGGGGCAACTAATGGTCAGAATCGGAGGCCAATTTTGAAAGCGATTTATTTCAGTGGGAGTGACAGATTTTAGTTTTGGTTTGAACTTGTAGTTCACTTCTGTAATCTACAAAAAAAAATAAACATTACTTTTTGCTTTTACACCTGGAATGACTTCAGGTTATTTAATTAAAGATTGTGATTTATATTTTCCTCCCTTAAGACTTGTTATATTTTGTTTATTGCATAACCAAACCCTTTTCACTCTAAAAAAATGTAATTTAGAAATCTTGGTCCTGTCAGTGGTAAGGTAATTTAATATTTCATTTCAATGAAAGTGAATTTAATATTCTTAAAAACTATTTTGAGTTCTTTCCACGGTTCTTACACGATAATTTAGCTTTGTACACTGCAAAATAATGAAAAAAAAAAACTGAAGATCTATTCGAGGCATGATGTTCTAATCGAAAAAATTGATTTAATTTAAAGAAAAATTTATTCCAATTTCTTTTTTCGACTCTGTTGCAAAGAAATTTGATTTTAATGTTTAATTTTTAACAAATACTTTTCAAACTGATTCTGTTTTTCTACTGCAAGATCTATTTAAAAATGGCTTACTTTTTCACATTTTACTAATATTTTTTTCTATGATAAAAGGCTAGACCTTCACAACCATCTCCAGCACCGCCACCAAGGCGGAGAAAGGGAATAAGGAGAGAAGGTGACAATCCCAATGCTTGGATGCAAGCAAGTGCCACTGCCAACACCGCGATTGTTATATAAATTTAGTTGGATTGATGTGAGTTTGTAACTCTGTCTGACGATTGCAAATAGCGTGAAACCACGGGTCACAAACTAGCATCAACCCAACTAAATATGTTAGCTGTATCACTGAGATTGAGCGCTTTCCAATAAGTACTGCATATATATATATATATATATATATATATATATATATATAATTTCTGTATTTAGGTAGAAAATTCTGTTTTAGATACACGCAATGTCATTCGTGGGTATGAAAGGATTTTGTTAAAAATTAGCGGACATGATGTCTGTAATTTATTCAATCAGACACACACATATATTATATATGCGGTACTTATTAGAAAGCGCTCAATATCAGAGATAGAGCTATCATATTTGGTTGATTGATGTGAGTCTGTGAACCTGGGTTTCACGCTTTGCGATCGTCAAACCCAGGGTCACAAACTCACATCAATCAACTAATATATATATATATATATATATATATATATATATATATAATAAAATATAGTCTTAAGGTATATTTATGGAAAAAAGTGCTCAATATCAGAGGTAGAGCGTGTAAATATAAAAGTGAACATAAAAGTCAACATTTAGAGGCGACAGTCTGTTTCATGCTATATGCAAAGGCAATCATATGCAGTATATATATATATATATATATATATATATATATATATATATATATATTTATTTAAAAATTATAACATAAATACGTTATAAAATCACTACAAAAAATAGCAATTTTGTTTCAACACCTCCGGTGTCTTATCAATGTATTTAAAAATTATAACATAAATATGTTATAAAATTACTACACATACATACATACACACACACACACACACACATATATATATATATATATATATATATATATATATATATATATATTGACAAACAACTTGGAAGTAATAAAAAAACTGAAAGAAACCTTTTGTGAATAGCTTTGTCCTACACTTACGAACTCCCTATTAACAATAAGATGTATTATTCGATGACAGTAGAATTCTCATGGTCGTTTTCCATCACTAATTATCAAAAACAATATTAAATACATAAATTGGGTACACATGCACCACAATCTGTGAGATTGTGGTGCATGTGTAGATTGACCTGCCACCTATTGACACTTAGTGCAAACCATGAACACATCGGCCAACACATTATGAACGACCAAAATGTAACTACTAACGTAAGACAAATATTAGCTGACAATACCAAAATACTTTATAGTACCAGTTGTAAGAAAAGATTCAAAAACCTAGAAGATATTATACAAAAATAAACTGCCCACTTTAAAAAAGACAATCATTCACGACAGGAGATGTTATCTCGAAGTGCATATGATACAATTAATGTGATTACATATTATAATAGCATTAAAAATCAACAAATGAATTAATTGATAAAATAAAATAAACAAATCGCATTCTTTTGCACTGTCTAGATCCCAAAAGCAGTTAAAAATGACGTCACTCTACACCATTTCAAACATCAAGCGTCCGAATGAATAGCAAGATGCAGACAAAGGAATTCTAACAATGACACAGCTACCACGTCGGTTCTTGATAATGACTGGAAATTTGAAAGTACTTGAATGAAAATAAAAAAAAAAGTAACTTCGAGCATAATACTCAACATCTCATCCGAATGTTGGAAAGTATAATAAAAAATTAAACAGACAGATTTTGTTGGTTCTATTTAATAGAACTTGTTGCGATGAATACTTACTGGCCAAATATAACTTTTATATAAGTGAACATTGAAGTCAACACTCAGGGACGACAGACCGTTTCATGCTAACGCAATCATTAGGTGGCCTGATGATTTTAATGTTCACTTTTATATTTACATACACTCTATCTCTGATATTGAGCACTTTATCCCATAAATATAGCATACCTTAAAACTATATTTCTTCACACACACACACACACACACACACAGTAGCGTCCAAAACTAAGGGACAAAATTTTAAAACCTAATATTTGTTAGAAATAACAACTGTGAAAAGCTGAAATTTTGACAACTGGTAGTCGTTATCATCCATAATAACATACTAAAATTTGAATCATTTGCAAAGGATAGAAAAAGAATTATAACAATTATTTATTTATTTTCAAAATAGGATCGTCCAAAAGTAACGGACAAAATTGAAAAAAACAATGTAAACAGTATGCTATATTCAAATTTTTGATTTTCTCTAAAGAATAAGTCTTACTTAGTCATTTGTAAACGTTGCATCAGCTGGCACCATGGCGAAACGCCAAAACTTGATTACTTCCAGAGACAAGCTATTGTGAAGCTACACAAGGAAAAGCACACCATTAGAGAGATTTCAGAGAAAGTGAAACGTTCCAAGAGTGTTGTAGACAGGGTTGTTAAATCTTACAATGATACTGGCAAAATAGTTAGTGCTTTTAAAACCGGCAGACCCCGCAAAACTTCGGCAAGAGAAGATCGAATAATGCAGCGTATGTCATTAAAAGACCGTTTTAAGTCTTGCACAGAAATTAAAAGGGTTTTGAATAGTACCTCATGTGTTAATGTGTCAAGACAGACTGTTTGTAGACGACTGCAAGAAATAGGGCTGTTTAATCGAACCCCAGGAAGAAACCACTTGTTAGTTCGAAGAATAAGAAGAAGAGATTAGAGTTTGCAAACAGGTATGTAATTTGGACATATGAAAATTGGGCAAAAAGTATTTTTCAGTGATGAAAGCAAGTTTAATTTATTTGGAAATGACGGAAAAAACAATGTAAAGAGACGTATTGGTGAAAGATTAAGTGCAAAGTGTACTAAGAAAACTGTCAAGTTTGGGGCGGAAGCGTCATGGTATTTGGAATGTTTTCTAGCCAAGGTACAACGCCTCTTGTCCGGTTACAAACTCGTGTAAACGCGCAGATCTATAAAAACATTGTTCAAGATCATGTTGTGCCAATCATACAGAATTCAGGTTTCGATAGGGCTACCTTTATGCAAGATAATCCCCCTTGTCACAAGGCAAAGGTGGTAATGAGTTACCTTAGCGAGCAAGATTTGGAAATTATGGATTGGCCACCGCAAAGTCCTGACTTAAATCCAATAGAAAATCTTTGGAAGACCTTAGGAGTGAAAGTTATGGAAATAAATCCCACTAACACGGAGGATTTGTGGGTGAAGCTTCAAGGAGAATGGTCTAAAATTAGTATCGAGGATTGTCAAGAACTGATTCGATCTTGTAGTCGAATATGTGCAGCTGTCATTGAGAGCAAGGGCTCATTTACTAAATATTGATTATACATGTATTTTTATTGTTTTTTTGCCGTTTACATTGTTTTTCTCAATTTTGTCCCTTACTTTTGGACGTTCCAAATTTGAAAATAAATAAATAATTGTTATAATTCTTTGTCTATCCTTTGCAAATGATTCAAATTTTAGTATGTTATTATGGATGATCAAAATTTCAGCTTTTCACAGTTGTTATTTCTAACAAATATTAGGTTTTAAAATTTTGTCCCTTAGTTTTGGACGCTACTATATATATATATATATATATATATATATATATATATATATATATATATATATAAGAATTTGTAAACAATGACTACTACTGTTACAAGACTCTTCCCTTTCCTGAATTGAGCACTGTCATTCGCATGTTTATTCACAGAGTAAGTACGTAAAAATTCGCCTGTCTTTCAAGCGTGCGCCGATGGCTTAGGGGGAAATCTTCGGCTGTTGCCGAATAGGTCGGGCTTCAATTCCGGCTTGAAGCAATCGGATGTCTGACCACACTGATGAGCCGTGATACAGCGAAACAGCCTGCCTGTGGATCACACACACACACACACACATATATATAACCTTCAATTTTTAATGTGAAACTTTTTCATGGCAAGTTGCCAACATCATTTTTTTTTCTTGCTGTTTCAAAGTTGTACACCATTTTTATATAAATGTTTATTAAAAAAAAGTTTGAACTTAACTCGTTGTTTGTTTGGCGCCAGGGAGTCTAAGCAAAACTAGATTTAATTTGTAAATTATTTAATACACGCCACCCAAGTAAGACTTACAACCAAATATGTCCGCCGTACATTTATGTGCATCTCTGACCTTTTCACTCCCTTCCTTATGTAATTTAATATTTACTTTATTTTGGCAAAGATTGTCAACACCTTGACTCCTGTCTCTTTCATTTGAAATTTTATTTCCCACAGCTGCTGTTGTGAATGTAAAACCTGGAAAACAGGCATTTATTTTGTTTTTAATTGGTATCACCCCAAGCAGGGCAGCAATGTCACTAAAACACAAGGGTTGACAGGGTGTAGAAGAATTAGGAACAGAAACATTATTGATAAGAGAGTAATCAGGAGGGCAGTAAATAGCGATTGACATTGCATTTAAATTTTTACAGATTAAAGTTGGTTGGAAAATATGGCGCTGGAAGGGACTTCCACAAGGGAGAAGTGCAAGTGAAGAAACTGTTGACATAGAATTTACGGTTTCATGTAGCCAGTTTAACTGTAAATTGGTGACCTCTCGACACCAGTCTAGGCTTCTTCTAAATTTAAAAACTCTAGTTACCATAGGGAAGAGTCCATCTGAACAATTACTATAAAAATATTTATAGAAAAGACACAGGCAGCCTTATATCGGTGGGAAAGTGACTGGAGCTAAGCCGCCATATCAGAACCAATAATATTGCGGATTCTTCTTTGGATTTTATCAAGGAGCTCAAGGTAAATAACAGGGACACCACACCATATGCGACAGCAATATTTTAAGCATGGATGAATGGTAGACTTATAAATATGTAAGATAGATTCTGGAGAGAAAAAAATTGTCTCGCCCGATATAGTGAACTAACTTTCTTAGCAGCTGACCTGATTCAATATAATCTTTCCACTTCATATCAGCAAAGAAGAATAAAAAGGTTTTTTTAATAACTTGACATCTTGAATTTGTAGCTTGTATCTTTTGTTATTCTTTTTGCTGATAACCATAGCCCACAATATAGCCATCACTGGTCCCAATAAAAATAATTACATACTACATTAAATTTAATACAACCAACTTAATCATCTACAATAACTCATCTCCGCCAGCTAGCGTTTTATAAAAGACCAACATCCTATATCAATTTAAATCTCCTTTGGGATATTGTATCTTTGACAAAAATGTAAATATATATGTTAGTTTTACCACTGTGACTATGTCAAAATGACTTGCATTTCACTTGAATGGTCATAGTTCAATCTACCAACATTTAAAGGAGCATTCTTGTCCATTTTGACATCTACAATCTAGTTTTCTCAAGACACAGGCAGCCTTATATCGGTGGAATCGTTAAGTTTCAAAATGAAACAAGTACAGAAGTTTAATTATCTGGGAAGCATTTTGACAGATGACAGAAAATGTGACACTGTAACCTGGAAGGTGCGGTGGGATAGCAAAATATGCTCATTAGCATAAATGAATCCCCCCCCCAGTACTGATGTCACGTTAGTCTACATAATACGCCAATGTTGAAGGAACAGCACTTTTTTTGTTTTGCACCCAAGGGCAGGATGGAACACGCAGTTTTAGAAAAACTATTACTATAGGATGTTGTCAGACTTAGTTATGCTTACGAACTGTTAAATGGCCAATTTTAAGAAACTTTCCACAGAGCACTAACGTAGAGAAAACTCTTTTATTAATTTTATCCGCTTGTTTCATTAAATGTTCATAAAATCTGATATACCGTGTATACTCACATAAGACCTAATTTTGGAGTTAATTTTTAGGGGGTCGCATCATACATGAGATATAAAATTAGAGTAAGTAACGCTAGCCCTGGCTACGCCATAGACCAAACTATACATCCATTTACTGTAGTCAATTTAGCTTCAAAATCAGGTCTTCAAAGATCACATGATCAGTGAGTATATATGGTAAGTTGTTTCTTTCTCTTTCACAAGCACCTAGTTGAAGTGGACTAACTTCCTTGTTCGAACACTACTAATTCTCCATGTCGGTGTTAAACTCTGAGTCGTAAAATGTCCGAGACATGGCTGTGAAAAAACGTATACACTTTTTGCTTGTAAATTTGCAGAAGATAACCAAATAAGACAAACACATCTTCTTTTTTTTTTCTTTTTCTTTTTTTAAAAAAAAAAGTTGGAGGTCAGAGGTTAAAATGGATGAAACAATGATTCTAACAACAATAAAGGACATTAAAATTTTGAAAATTAATCCCCCTCCCCCCACACACACGCACGCACACACTTTCATCATCATTCGACCCCCCTATCGTTAGTCGGAACAATCCCTTTCCACTCTGTACAGTCCTGTATTCCTGTCTCAGATCCCCAATGTCCAACTCTGAGTTATGATGTCTTGGAAAGTCAATTTTCGTGAGAAGACACCTCTAGAAAGATGCCATAGGAGTAAGGATGAGACGATTTCCCTGTCCGTTCGGTGGCAGTTGCCGACAAGCTGTAATCGTTTTTGTTTGAGCTTAAGAGAGATTGGTCTCAATTCTCTGTAAATTGTGATAAGTGTTGCATGAGACCTTCAACTGGATTTTTTCTAAGTAAATTTGTATCTACTCCAACCAATCATTTCTCAATACAAGCATATAATTTCCAAGTTTCTCATACGTACAGCAGGACTGGCTCAATTATTGTTCAAAAGATTTAGACTTTTAAGGAGGGTGGAAGGTTCGAGCGCCAAATCTTGTGAAGTTTGTTACACGCATCCCATGCAAAAACTTTGCGGATATTGAAGTCTTTTGGGGAATCTATTATGTGAGATCCAAGATATTTGAAGTCATCAACTCTTTTGATGGATGTATTATTGAGTGACTTCAACTCGAATGGTTCAGAGGAGGTTGTGATATATTCTGTCTTACGTTGCAATAGAGATCTACCTGGTTCGCTGCTTGCTCGAGTGATTACAGCAAGGATTTTGCATCCTTGATACATTGAGAAATTAATAACAAGCACACACACACACACAGCACACAGTACACTTTATTCCGCTACTGAACTTCTATGGGACTACTGGGCTAAAAATATTAGTTCATGAATTGTGGGTTCAATTTCTCGGCCAGGCAGTGTCTACATGAACTCAGTAGAAAGATAGCAAGCAATAATTCTGAGCAGTACTAAAAAATAAGAACTAAACAAGATATCCCTAGACATGACCCCTGAAGATTAAATAAAGCGTTCAGTTCAGAATTCCCCGTAGGTTGCCTTCTTCAATAGACAACTGATGAATTCCCTGTAGGATACCCAGATCGATATACACCTGATGAAGGCTGGGGGTTACAACGACCGAAACGCTGTGATAACAACAACAAAGATGAGGACAATAATCTGAATGTAAATCGTGTAAATATTTCATGAAAATTTTTATTTCCCAAAATTATAGATTATTAGCCAGTACTCCTCTCAGAAATAAAAACAGAAATAATAATAATAGTAATAATAGTAATAATTATAACAACAACAACAACAACTATATCTTCTAATAATTATAACAACAACAACTATATCTTCTAATAATTATAACAACAACAACAACTATATCTTCTAATAATTATAACAACAACAACAACAACTATATCTTCTAATAACAACAACAACAACTATATCTTCTAATAATTATAACAACAACAACAATATATCTTCTCTAATAATTATAACAACAACTATATTCTAATAATTATAACAACAACAACTATATCTTCTAATAATTACAACAACAACTATATCTTCTAATAATTATAACAACAACAACTATATCTTCTAATAATTAACAACAACAACTATATCTTCTAATAATTATAACAACAACAACTATATCTTCTAATAATTATAACAACAACAACTATATCTTCTAATAATTATAACAACAACAACTATATCTTCTAATAATTATAACAACAACAACTATATCTTCTAATAATTATAACAACTATACTAATAATTATAACAACTATATCTTCTAATAATTATAATAATCTTCTAATAATTATAACAACAACTATATCTTCTAATAATTATAACAACAACAACTATATCTTCTAATAATTATAACAACAACAACTATATCTTCTAATAATTATAACAACAACAACTATATCTTCTAATAATTATAACAACAACTATATCTTCTAATAATTATAACAACAACAACTATATCTTCTAATAATTATAACAACAACAACTATATCTTCTAATAATTATAACAACAACTATATCTTCTAATAATTATAACAACAACAACTATACTAATAATTATAACAACAACAATATATCTTCTAATAATAACATATCTTCTAATAATTATAACAACTATATAATAATTAACAACAACTATATCTTCTAATAATTATAACAACAACAACTATATCTTCTAATAATTATAACAACAACAACTATATCTTCTAATAATTATAACAACTATATCTTCTAATAATTATAACAACAACTATATCTTCTAATAATTATAACAACAACAACAACTATATCTTCTAATAATTATAACAACAACTATATCTTCTAATAATTATAACAACAACAACTATATCTTCTAATAATTATAACAACAACAACTATATCTTCTAATAATTATAACAACTATATCTTCTAATAATTATAACAACAACAACTATATCTAATAACAACAACTATATCTTCTAATAATTATAACAACAACAACTATATCTTCTAATAATTATAACAACAACAACTATATCTTCTAATAATTATAACTAATCTTCTAATAATTATAACAACTATATCTTCTAATAATTATAATAACAACAACAACTATATCTTCTAATAATTATAACAACAATCTTCTAATTACAACAACAACTATATCTTAACTAATAATTAATAATTACAACAACTATATCTTCTAATAATTATAACAACAACTATATCTTCTAATAATTATAACAACAACAACTAACTATATCTTCTAATAATTATAACAACAAACAACTATATCTAATAATTATTCTAATAATTATAACAACAACAACTATAATCTTCTAACAACATATCTTCTAATAATTACAACAACTATATCTTCTAATAACAATAACAACAACTATATCTTCTAATAATTATAACAACAACAACAACAATATCTTCTAATTCTAACAACAATATATTCTAATAATTATAACAACAACAACTATATCTTCTAATAATTATAACAACAACAACTATATCTTCTAATAATAATATCTTCTAATAATTATAACAACTATATCTTCTAATAATTATAACAACTATATCTTCTAATAATTAACAACAACTATATCTTCTAATAATATATCAACAACTACTTTATAACAACTATATGGGAAATTATTGATGAAACTATATCTTCTAATAAACATAACAACAACTATATCTTCTAATAATTATAACAACAACAACTATATCTTCTAAATATTTTTTTTTATAATAATGATAACAACTGTACATGGCCCGGGAAATCCCCTAATAATTATAGGGTTACAACAACAACTATATCTTCTAATAATTATAACAACAACTATATCTTCTGGGAATTTAGTATCTTCTAATAATTATAAAACTATATGTTCCAACAAAACTATATGTTCAATTATGGAACTATATCTTCTAATAATTATCAATGTTTAAACAAGAACAACTATATAAAATTATAACAACAACTATATCTTCTAATAATAATTATAACCAATAAACATAGATTAAATAAAGGGTTCAGTTTGAATTTTCTAATAATTATAGGTATATCTTCTAAGAGATCGATATACACACCTGATGAACAACTATATCTTCAAAAACGACAAAACTAATCTTCAACTATGAATTTTGGGATAAGAACTATATCTTCTAAAATTATAAGGACAAGAGTCCGAATATAAATAACAAGAAATATTTCTAGTGAAACAACAACAACTTTCCAAAATTATAGACTATCAGCCATATCCCAACGTCTTAAGAACATTTTCTAATTTTAATAATAATAATTTAAAATAATCTTCGATGTTATTTTATTTATGGTAATTATAACAATTTTTCTAAGAGTGCAACAACTTGTTTTAATGTCGTTCGACAACTGTACATCTAATAAAAATGGCTTCTAATAATTTTATCCTGGTTGTCATGATTAACTCTGCCTTTTGTCTAAGATCAAAGTGTAGTATATTTTGAATAGCATAATCTGATTCTTTCTATATTTCTAATAATTTAACAACCTTCTTCTAATTCCTTTCTAATAATTTCCCTATTCTTCTAATAATTATAACAACAACTATATCTTCTAATAATTATAACAACAACAACAACTATATCTTCTAATAATATATCTGTACACTTTGCAGAATATATGGGAAACTTGATGAAACTACAGTAAACATTGTGCTTGGGTACCCAATTTTTTTTTTTATAATGATGATTATCCTGTACATGGCCCGGGAAATCCCCCAAGGAAGAGGGTTACAAAGAGAGTTTATGCGGATATGTGGGGAAGTTAGTTCCACAAAGTAACTGTTCCTGGAAAGCTGTTCAAGTGGAACTTACAGCTTATCAATGTTTAACTCAGAAGGGGGATATAAAATATGGAGACAGTCTACCCACATAGATTAAATAAAGGGTTCAGTTTGGAATTTTCTATAGGTGACCCAGAGATCGATATACACACCTGATGAAGACAGGAAGGCAAAACGACCAGAATTTTGGGATAAGAACAACAAAGATGAGGACAAGAGTCCGAATATAAATAATAGAAATATTTCAGTGAAATTTTTACTTTCCAAAATTATAGACTATCAGCCATATCCCCGTCTTAAGAACATTTCTTTTAATAATAATTTTAAAATAATTCGATGTTATTTTATTTATGGTAATTCGATTTTTGGAGAGTGCCTTACTTGTTTTCTGTCGTTCGATACTGTACATCTGAAAAATGGCGTTTTTATCCTGGTTGTCATGATTCTCTGCCTTTTGTCTAAGATCAAAGTGTAGTATATTTTGAATAGCATAATCTGATTCTTTCTCTTTCCTTTCCTTCCCTTCTCTTTCCTTTCCTTCCCTTCTCTTTCCTTTCCTTCCCTCTCTTTCCTTT
>CAHIKZ030001558.1:1130000-1170000 GCA_903632075.3 Acanthosepion pharaonis
AGTGAGTCGTAATAACCAGTTAGCCGCCCCTTCCCCCTTATTTTTATTTATTTATTTATTTTTTGAATAATTTATGTTAAGTACCATGTTTTCTTGCGCATATTAACCTAGTATTAATATATCTTTCTAAAATGTCCGCTTGTAAAGCCAATGCCTTTTTAAAAACGATTATGTTAAATATTTTGTACTTATTTATGTACCTATGTCGGTAAAATGCTGTTAGTGGTAGATAGTAATTAGGCTTAATATACAATTGGAAAATAAACAATTACTTATGTAGGTTAAGCTGGCTTGGTGAAAATCAGAGTTGACCTATAAGAGAAATAAATGTCTTATTTTTATTTATCTATTTTTTTTTTTTTTTTTTTGAGTTTTATCATCTGTTGTTATTAATCTTTTTTTCTTATATTTCCAAGTGCGCATCATAGTCATAGTTTTTTTTTAATAAAAATAGCTTGATGCAGGCCCAGTGTGTACTACCCCCCTCCTAAACATTACGATCAGGGGCAGCCCAAGGCTGATTGGGGGTCCTTGGCACTGCTTATTCACCTTTTCTATCTTAACATCTTTTCTATTTACATTTAAATATGTTACAAATTAAAAACGAATCACAACAGACTATTTAAGGATGAAAACTTTTCACAGATTTTGACGTCATTCTAGGTCATTTTTTTTCTCTTTATTTGTTTATTTATTTATTTTTTTGTTCAAATCCGTGAATTTGTTTTGCTTATGTTAAACCTTCAAAAAAGACACTATATAAAATTTTTTTTTTTTTTTATCCATGTGTTAAAATTATTCAACTTTTTAAGAAGAAAAATCTCAAATTGATGATAAAAATTGCTGGAAAAACAGTGATTTATTTAAGATGGAATGATCTATTATGACATGTCTCTTATGATGGAATGATCTATTATGACATGTCTCTTATGATGGAATGATCTATTATGACATGTCTCTTATGATGGAATGATCTATTATGACATGTCTCTTATGATGGAATGATCTATTATGACATGTCTCTTATGATGGAATGATCTATTATGACATGTCTCTTATGATGGAATGATCTATTATGACATGTCTCTTATGATGGAATGATCTATTATGACATGTCTCTTATGATGGAATGATCTATTATGACATGTCTCTTATGATGGAATGATCTATTATGACATGTCTCTAATTTGTATTTATATACATTGAATTTATTTTCAATTTTTCTAGTTGCACTGTTCACCTATATTGCATATGATCCATTATTGTATATAATTAGGTTACAATAAAACTTATATTTTCTATGGATACCGCATTATAAAAATTGAGATGTATTAGAGTCGTGGGGGATATCATAGATTCGGGGGGTGGCGGAGGTATCCAACCTCGTTGCTCACTTTTCTTGCTTCTTGGAAATCCTCTGTAATTCCTGTCTTTTAAGAACTCTAGCAAACAGTCTAATCCTTCTAAATATCGGCCTATTAACCTTTTACCTCTTTTTTGGCAATGTACTAGAAGTCTGAACTCTGAAATAGTTAAGCATCTCATATTGCAGGGGTTTTTTTTTTCAGATAAGCAATATGGCTTTTCCTTCTCAATTGTTGCTGCTGGTTTATTAACAGTTATTGATGGAAAAGTCTATCAGGTCTTAGATAAGAATGGCTGTTACTTTGGATATCTTAACGTCATTTGACAGGGTTTGACATATTGTTCTTCACAAGTTGAAAATTTATGGTATTCCTGCAAGGATCGACATTGCATTTAAATTTTTGAAGATCAAATTTGACTGGAATGCAAAAAGAAAGTTACACATGTGATAAGTGTGATAGAAGAAACTGTTAATATAGAACTTATGGTCACATCTAGCCATTTCAACTGTAAAATGATGAGACCTTGCTGCCAATCTAGTACTGCGCTTAAATTTAATTGTTAGAATTTTTTCTAATCTTTTTAAAATTCTAAATTAATACATCTATTTGTTGTAGTTTGGTCTAAATTTACATACCAGATACTCTCATTGATCCACAGACAATCCATTTTCAAGGATTTAAAAAAATAAAAACAATGGCAAGAAATGGTATCTTGAATAGTGATTTTTATTTATACACTGATAGCATGAAAATATTAGCAAAATTTCCGATGAGGTTTATGGGAGTTGCAGGTTGACGAGCAATGATGAAAATGGAATTGATGTGGCACGTTCAAATCCTAGCAAGAACAATTTGGGAACACTTTGCATTAATATCCACGGCTTGTAATGTTGCAGAAAGAAATGCTTCCATAAAAAAAGCTAGCCAAAAACAAAAAAGAATCAGGCAATATTACGCTCTGTTTTTCTATCTATTACTTTGTATGAAAAGCGATCATGGCTCTCCACAACATCCTGCTTTTTCTTTTTACTTTTTTAAATTTATTTTTCTCGGCCTTATGGCTACATCACGTTAAAACACCGGTTTCCATACGATCACCGAAGTTAAGCAATGCCAAGCCTGATCATTACCTACAAGGGTGACTGCTTGGGAATACCAGGTTCTGTAAGGTTGGATGAGCGGGTGGTGTAATGGATAATGGCTCGGAATTATTAACTGGAGAACCGAGTTCCAATTCCCGTTGGGTTCGTTATATTCACTTACACGCAAATACCCTTAGGAAATGTATTAATCAACCTCTTCTCCCACAGCTATGGGTTAATTAGTAGAATTTGTATCTATAAATTATTATCTCTCCAAACTTTTTACAATCTAAAAATATAGTTTCTGTCTTTAAATAATGTGGAAAAGGTTGATAAGCCGTAAAATACAGCATGCAAAATAAACGGATGGTAACTTTTGAATTTTAACCGCATTCCTTTGTCCTTGTTTTGCCACTCATTCACACAAGCTTGTAAATATGTTTCTTAACGTTTCTCCTTCTTTCTTTTGCCTTCTGGGTGTGCGTGTGACGGATAGGGTCCCGAATTTGAAATCGGAGAGCAGAGTTCGTATACCAATTCGTCACATACACTGATGCATAAATACCCTTGGGAAAAGTATGAATCCGCTTCCTACCCACAGCTATGGGTTAAATAGTAAAACTCGTATCTGGAAAATTCATTGTGATTCTCAAAAAAAAATGCAATATTTACTTGCATAAAAAAGAAGCATTCTTACAATTCAAAATATGTTTGGGCTTCAAATAACCCACAAAAGGGTTGATAAACTGTAAAAAATCTTTCTTTGTTTCTAACGACATTTTCCTATCTCTTTATAATTTGCTTACATTCTGAAAGGCATAAGGAAATTGTCAAGTATTCTTTGTCATATAAGAGATGAGATATTACTTAGCAGTTTCTGCACTCTTTTGTTTCTCATAATACTTTGCTTAGTTTCTGGAAGACCTCTTTCATTATTCCTATGCTCCTTTGGATCTCTTCATCATATTTTCTGTCATCTATGACAACATTACCACCCAGGTTGCTAACTTTCTGTACCTGCTTGATTTCGACATGTTCAGTCTGTGCTTCACATGACAATGTCGTTATGGCAGACATCCCTCATCAGTAATTGAACATTAATTTCCTACCCACATTTTTGGTCTTATATTTTCCACTAACATGAAGTGGAATGATTATATTCACTCAATTGCTAGGTCTGCTACTAGAAAAGTTCGGTGTGTCATTCCAGAGAATTTTGTTTCGTTAGAATCCATCATGTCCATTTATGAATCTATCATTCATCCGTCTATTGAATATTGCTGCTATGTCTGATATGGTGGCCTGGCTATATATCTCGAGGTTATTAACAAAATCCAAAGAACACTTTTTAATATAATCGATTCTGGCCTGGCATCTCGACTTCAGATTCCCACTGCCGGGATGTGACTTCACATTGTCTTTTCATGGCAATCGTTCTAACGAGCATTTCCTTCATGGTACCTCAGCCGCATGTATTTAAGCATACTACCAGATTGGAAGGAGTGGAGTAATGGATAGCGGTTCGGATTGAGGAATCGGAGAGCCGAGTTCGAATTCATCACATTCCCTTACATGCTAATACCCTTGGGAATTATATAAATCCTCTTCTTCTCACAGTCAACTTTGAACTCAAAATTTAAATGCAATGTCGATCCTTATTTTCTGTCCTTAATTTCTCTTTTATTGTCCTTTCTCCTCACTAAAATCTTCTCATTCTCTTTCACTCCCAGTAACTCTTTGCGTCTTAGTGGCTTTATCGCCATCTTCTATCTTCCTAGAACATTTTCTTTTATTGTCATTTCTCGTCACTAAAGTCTTCTTATTCTCTTTCACTTCCAGTAACCATTTGTGTCTTAGTATCATTATCACCATTTTATGTCTATGTATTACTTATTTTGCAGGTGGCCAATGTGAGTGCATCCAACGACGAAGGCATCACTGCACTTCATAATGCCATATGTGCTGGACACTATGACATTGTTAAATTCCTAATTGAATTTGGTTGTGATGTAAATGCACCAGACAGTGATGGTTGGTAAGTACTGCATGTTCTGTGGGTCGTGCATATATCTGTGCGTCATAAATATTAACAGATACAGTTGTTTATAACAGAGGAAGAACAATTTTTCTTTCTTTATTTCCAAGTATGGCTTTTTGTTGTAGAATTGTTCCAATATTGAATAAGCCGCACCCTGTCCATGTTTGGCGAAGAATGTAGCAGGAAGATGTTAAATTACATTGCAGACAAAAAAAAAAACTATGGTTTGTGGTGGTTCATATTTGGTGTTGCTTGGCAGAGGACCCCATATTTGATTTTAATCATTTCACCACAAGTAAGGCAACAAAGCCACTAAGACGCAAGATGTGATAGAAAATGTGATAATTTTTTTTTAAAAATACTATTATGGAGAGAGAATACTAAAAGAACAGAAATTAGGAAGATGACAATTGCCATTGCATTTAAATTTTTGAAGATCAAAGTTGACTGGAAAGCAAGAAGCCGTAAGAGAGTTCCACAAGCAAGAAGTGCAAGAGAAGAAACTCTTAGCATAAAACTTATGGTTACATCTAGCGGCCATTTCAAATCTAAAATGATGAGATCTTGTCTCCAATCTAGTACTGTACTTTGTAGGGCCGACATCACCATCATTATTATTATTAAATAAAAATCAAATATAAAATAATAACAATAATGAATATCCTAAATAAAAAAAAATAATACTAAAACCTTGTTTAAAATAAATAAAAATTCTCCCAGCATGCAACAGAAACTGTTCCTACCAGAAAAACGGACTTCCTTCCAAAACACTTTGAATTCATCCTCTTCGCTACTGAATGGCAAGACGTCCAACTTCACTCTCCAGGACATAGTTTGTGGTAATACAAAGTGACTTCTTCCTTTTATTACATGCAACCTTGAAAACACTAGTAGCCAAAAATACACACAACAGTACACAAAAATAAATTGTATGATTTTAATTTACAATTTAACATGCTTTTAGTGTTATCTCTGTATGTTTTTATTTCCTGCAAGCATGAGGCTATTCTTCCTATGTAAGCTTAAATTTTAAAAAAAAAGTCTATTTAAGCACAGAGGAAAGTTTATTAGAACAATTGCTCTGAAAAAATATTTAAGATAAAGGGAAAATATATTACGGAAATGAGACAGTGACTGAAGTCAAGATACCAGGCCAGAACCAATAACATTGCAGATTCCTCTTTAGATTTCATCAAGAATCTCTAAATATATAGCAGGAGAACCAGACCAGATGTGGCTGCAATATTCAAAGCAAGGACGAATGGTAGATTTATAGAATCTGGCAAGAAAAATTGTTTAGCACGACACAGTGAACCAACTTTCTTAGCAGCCGACCTAGCAATTCATTATGGTTTTAGCCTTAAATTCTCTTTCATTATCCTCTTAACGACTTATCTGAAATTGCCAACTCTTTTATCATCTTCCTCCTGTTTCTTTGTGGATTTTTCTTCAACCACTCCTTGATGGGTTCAGTGGTTCTCCTGGTAGATTTTCAGCAAACATTCAACTGTTTTATCACCTCACAATTCTTCATAGCAGACATTTTGCTTTTCTTCATTAAACAATAAAACAATTCAATGTTAGGAAGCCTTATACAAAAATTGGAACTATTTTTACAAATATGTTCGTTTCAATTTATGTTTAAATAATAGGTAAATATTTATGCCGCACCATGGATCTGCATGTAGACTTTTGTAATGCTCGTTCGTAGGAGAGACTTGGTAAATCACAGATACAATAATAAGAACGCCTTCGAACAATAGTCTGTCAGACGCCGCTAATTCCCATATATATATTTTTTTCCTTTACTCGTCACGTGATCTAATTATTTCAAGATGAGGTCGACTGTGCTTACTCTTTGGTGATCCATGTTCAAACCCAAGTGTCGGCAGCGACACTATTCCTATATAACAAAGACCCAGAATACTGTTGAGATTAATGTAATGGATATAAACTCATAGCCATTCGTACTCGAGGTGCCACTGTGTGGCGCAGAATGTAACGGGTCTAGGGGAGTTAACTCAGGTAGCAGATCTGACCTGGTAGTATTTCCATCGACACCTGTTCACATCTGAGTATTGGGATATCATACTCTCTCCCTATTCCTGTCCTCTACACTGGTGGTAACCGTAGGGATGGTTGTGAAGGTTCGGCCTACTCCTGAATAGCCGTGAGAGGCAGTCACAGAGGATCCTCTTCATGTCACTGAAAGTCTCACTCTAGCCCCATCTCTGCCTTGCTTCAGGTAGTTCTTTGCCAGGAAGTTTGATTCACAGCAATGATTTCCCAGATTTCAAAGTCGATATTGACTTGTGTCATGGATATTTTCAACTGATACTTGAAGCGTTGTTTTGGGACACCGCTTAGCCTCCTGCCACTGACAATTTCTCCAAACGAGAGGATCATACGAGAGACTCTAGTGGGGTGTATTCTATACATGTGTCCAACCTAGCAGAGGTGATGAAGATGGATGGTAGCCTGGATGCTCAGGAGAAACATTTGAAAAAGTTTTGGTCTGTCTTGTTTTACGGCATATCAACCTTAATGGGTTATTTAATGCCAACAAAATTTTTATTGCTGGTAATATTTTTTTTTTTTTTTTTGTATAGCTGGTAATATTTTTTTTCAAAAACGTATTGCTGATAATAAAGTATTGCTGGTAATATTTTTTTACGAATTATTTCTGTTATTAAAACCTATTTTTACACTTTCATATAGTTTTGGCCCCACTTTGGTGGGGGGAGGTTAATTATTTACCCATGGCTAAGACCCTAACAGGTGCTACCACCCCAGGTCAGAGTGGACCTGAGAACACCAGCGATTAAAGTGGTTCCATGCTCCTCAAAACCTCCTGATTAGGGGCTGTTGGACCTAGTATATCATCTTACCTAGGACACGGATGTAGTTTATCGTGTTCGAAAGAGTACATCGTTGTTGGTGATGCGGTCGGTCCTGATGTATTCTTCAGGCAGTAGAGAAGTGGTAAATGACGGTGCAGGAAGTGGAAAAGACAAATTGACGTCTCTTCTGGTTCATCATTGCTGTTGTTCCCCAGAGGTTAGGGTTAGACAATGATAAGGGACACTCTGCTGCTTACTGGGCATTGCATTATTAGTGGAAACTAGAAAAAAGTTATGATCGTGCCAATCAACTGTACCAAGAAAAATTGCTGGAAATCAAAACTACATTATAACTTCTACAGATATGCTGACTGCACCTCTGCAGAGGGGTAAATCCCTTCAATAAGGTATCCTAGTCATTGTTAATTACAAATGAATTTTCCATAAAAGAGGCAGCACGATTTTCATGTAAGTTTAAATAAATGCTGAAAAGCATTTGAGACATAATGGGCGAAAGGAAACTAATTATGTTCTGTGTTCTTATGAACAAAGATTTGTTTTGTTTTTTGTTTGTTTTTTGTTTGTTTTTTTCGCATGTGCCCTTGTGTGTCTTGCTGTTTGAGAGTCTGAATATCTGTGTGTGTGTCTGGGCATCAGCCCGTGTGTATGTGTGTGTGTGTGTCTGGGCATCAGCCCGTGTGTATGTGTGTGTCAGCATCTGCCTCTGTCTATGTGTGTATGGCTGTCTATGTGTCTTTATATGTGTGTCTGGCCATCTACCTGTGTGTATGGCTGGCTGGCCATCTGCTTGTATGTATGTGTGTGTGTATTTTTTCTCCCTCTCCTTGTAAAACTACTTCTCTCTCTCTTCTGCAGGACGCCCTTGCATTGTGCTGCATCATGTAATAATCTTCCCATGGTGCAGTTATTGGTCAACCATGGAGCTTGCATCTTTGCAACAACAGTAAGTGATCAAGAGACGGCTGCAGAGAAATGTGAAGAAGATGAAGACGGATATGATGGATGCTCTGAATATTTATACAGTGAGTAATATTTATACAGTAAGCAATGGCTTACTGTATAAATCTAATGAGGTCATTTGGATAAAAGTTTGTTATGCTTTGTGAAAATGGCTTGACAGACAAATGTTGTTTTGTACACAAAGTGGCTTATGGCTATAGCATGCTAAAGGACCAATTCCTGTACAATCACTGAAGTTATGCAGTGTTGAGTTTGATCATTACCTAGATGGGTAACTACTTGGGAATACCAAGTACTGTAAGTTTAGATGTGCAGATTGTATAATACATAATGGCACGGAATTATAAAT
This sequence comes from Acanthosepion pharaonis, assembly GCA_903632075.3. Taxonomy (NCBI): domain Eukaryota; kingdom Metazoa; phylum Mollusca; class Cephalopoda; order Sepiida; family Sepiidae; genus Acanthosepion; species Acanthosepion pharaonis. Next base: position 1,138,658 of record CAHIKZ030001558.1, read on the forward strand.
CAGAGAGCCAAGTTACAATTCCACTCAGGTTCATTATATTCACTTATGTACAAATACACTTGAATCCATGTCTGCTTCCTCCAGCTATGGATTAATTAGTAATAATTCTTTTCATGTTTCAGGTAATTATACTTATTTTTTCCTCCAAGCAAAGTTTTCAGTTTTGGAATTGATTGTTATAGTAGCCTATAACAATCCAAAAACAGCAAACTCTGCATGGAGGAAAAACTAGGTATAATTTCCTTCCCAGACTCATGTCAAAATGCAAACACAACAACAAATTTTTACCACATTACTTAAAAACCAAAAATTGAAAAAAATAAAATAAATAAGCAAAAACAAGTAAATAAATTAATCCAAATAAATAAATAAATAAATAAAGTAAATAATAAACAAATTAACAAACCACACATGCCAAAATAACTGTTAGAATAGACTACCCACAATGCACCACTGACCAGTATATATAGTCAAGAAAAACCACAATGCATGTGGTCTGATAATTGCATTTAGTATGAAACAATCTGTCACCTCTGGGTGTTGACTTCAATGTTCCTTATATATATATATATATATATATATATATATATATATATATATATATATATATAAAGAAACAGCAAGATATATAATCCGGTGTTCTTATAGATAGATATTTTTATTTTTACAAAATAGTGCTCAATGTAAATTTACAGAGCATTAATATTAAAGATTAATTGATTTAAAATGTTTTTTTTCGCTACACAATTCTAACCATGTTTCAAAAATGGAAGCTAAAAGCCCCGAATTTAATTTTGTGATTAAATTGAAGACATCAGTTCCATTTCATCCTCAAGCGAATTTTGGAGTAACTTTTTAAAAATACTGGGTTTTTAATACACAGCTCCAACAAAATTCATATATATATATAATTAATACAAAGTTCAAGAACACCAGAAAGCTGTAACATGAGAGGAAGTGGAAAAATCAGGTATGGCTGACCACATATGGAGAGAGAAGGGAGATCACCACCCTCTATGGGATCAGGTTGAGATCATAGACAAGGAACACCACTGGAAAATTCGTAAACTTAAGGAATCAGCACATATGCTAGGCCACAAAAATCTCCTGAGCCGAACAAGCATAGAAATAAATACAATATGGGAACCAGTAATAAGGAGTGCCAGAGAAAAGCAATGATAACAACAAAGTTGCAATATGAGCTCTGGTAAAAACATGCATAGATAACAGCAAAAATTGCAATATGAGCACTGGTAAAAATAGTTACTGAAGACATTAGGTTTATAATACCCAGATGTCCTCAAGGACACATGGCACAGTGGATAAAGGCGTTGGTTAGATCCAGTGACAAGACCCAAAGAGTGTGAGTTCAATACTCGGTTAAGGCAGTGGAGAACTTTCAGAGGGAAATTAACAGGAGATAACTGATAACTGACATCCATGAAACATGGCACGTGGAACTAGAACAGTCTACCCCAGTGAGTGATAATAAAGGGTTCAGTTTGACATTCCAACCACCTGAAGGAGGCCGGAGCGTACAACGGCCGAAACGTTGTGATAAATATGGTGACAAAGATGAGGACATTAGTCCGAATAATGTAAATGAATATAAACTTTGTCACTAATTGGTGTTAACTTCACCATCCTGACTCTAGAGTTTTGTAGACAGACTCTAAAAGGAAAACTTTTTACTTTACCAATATGCTTCATTCTCTGATGGACTTTATCAAGGCAAATCTAAGGATTTTATTTTGTCATGAATATTTATAAACAAAAGTAAAAATGATGCTTATTTTTTAGAATTTTAAATTTAAGATTGTTCAGGCTAACTGAAAGTCAAGGTAAACTATGGATCATGATGTAATTTACTGTCTAAATTTACAACAGGAAATGCCTTGAGAACCAGGAGCAAGTGATTCTCTCGTATTGGGAATTAATGCAGACATTACTAAGAAGATAAGACTCTATATCGTCTCAAAATTCAAATGTTAGAATGCTTTAACCAGCCACAGCTTTGTTCGATCTTGAACATCGAACGGGAATGTTATGTGACCAACAACAAAGTCTTGGAAAGAACCAACAGTTAAAGCACCGGATCGCTGATCTTGAAACACCATCTTTGATGGTCAGGATGTGTAGCAACAATAGGAGAGTTGAGATTCCCAGGTCAAGTCTTATTTAGTGAGCTCAGTTCAGGGAAAAGATCACAAGGTTGTTCTCTACAAAGATACAACGACCAGCACAACACAGAAAGTCACTGGACTTGAGCTTAAATTATTTGAAAGACAACTCTGAGATTGTATCATCTGGCAGTGTTCCATCAACTGAAAACTTTGAAGCCACTGGAAGAGAAAAGGAAGAAATCAAATGACTACAGAAAAGCTCAATAAAATCAACCACATCCTCAACAGCATTACCATGCTGACAATGCCATCAGCTTTTCCATACAAAAAAATGGTTTACTTAGTCATCAGCACTACCACCATAAAGGAAGCAATCAAATTAAATTCTTGTATATGAGATAAAAATGATGATTAATTAATCACCCTAATTAATTCAAGTCAGCTGGCAGGAAAATTCCCCCAAATTTTCTGCAGCTAATCTTTTTGATTTTCCCACCATTTCTGTAGTTGAAATCTTCATGTGTTGTCATTGTCGTTTTTCAGGTGTTCAAGAAAAGCTTGGTATAGCACACAATGGAATTGTGTATGCCACTTTTGATTATGAGGCCGAAAATTCTGATGAATTGAATTTTAAAATGGGAAACCAGTTAAGTGTTTTAAGAAAAGGAGATGAACAAGAAAAGGAATGGTGGTGGGCTCGACTTCATGACCAAGAAGGATATGTGGCCCGAAATTTGCTTGGGGTAAGTAAATAAGATTTACAACTTCAACAAATTCTTTTATTGGAGATGAAAAGAGATTTCATTTTATTCCTCATAAAAGGGTAGGGGGAAGGATAATAATAATAATTACAACAAAAATACCAATAATAGTCGTAATAAAAAAAAAATTAAAAAAGTAATGTTCAATTAATGATTCAGCCATAGGGTATTGAAAATGTCTCTGCCACTCCCACTTAACAGGAACTGACAAAACATGAGAAGTTAATTTTTAAAATTAATTATCTTTTTTAAATAAATATGCAGATCTTTTTTAAATAAAATTATTTTTTAAACTAATTTCATGTTTCTTCTCTACTTTTTATTCTTTAACTTTTTTTAAACTTTTTAATTTTTTTAAACTTTTTTGTTTTTTAAATTTTTTTTTTTTTTAAACTTTTTTTTTTTTTTTACTTATTATTTTTTTTTTTTTTGTTTTTTTTTTTTTTTTTACTGTTAGTGATTTTAAAAAAAATTTAATTGAGATTGGTTTGCCTCTCATGGTACTAAAAAAAAAAAAAAAAAATAGAATAAAGTTATTACAAAATATCCCATACATTTTGTTTCCTTTCCTATATGTGATTTTTTTTTTTTTTTTTTTTTCAGCTCCAGCCAAGAGTTTCCCCTGAACACAGTCGCTGGCTAAACAGTTAACGATTCAGCAGTTTGTCAAAAGCACAAGAAAAATGAGGAAGACGAAGGCTGTTTAGAAAGGCCATCATCAGTGCATTATTATCCATGTGTATAGCTAACCATTTTGATGTGTGTGTGATGTCATCAGTTTAAAAAAAAAAAAAGACTCATTGTTTCTTTGAAGTGGTCCTTTCTTCCTTCCTTCCTTCATCCCTAAAATGACTTTCCTCACCTGTCATTAATCTGCACTCCAAAGATTTCTTGTCCAGAATCACAATCTCTCTACACATACAATTTTCTACTAATACATTCAAATATGTGACATATAAAGGTGGCGAATATAGAAATGAAGAACACTGACTCTTTTGGTGATATGTATTAATGGGGAAAAAAAAGAAGAAGGGTTTAAACATTCCCAGATGATTTGCAGGAAGAATATATATATAAAATGAACAATGTCTGATTTTTGCATTCCTCATGATGTTGGCATTAAGAATAAATAATACCCCACCAACACCTTCATGATGGCAATGTTATAGAATCAGTAAAATACAGATGTTTAATCTTCTAATAATGAAAATAAAAATAGAGAAAATTGTTTTGTAAAATTCACTTGCTTTTTTTTATTCTTAAAATGCATTTAAATCTTTTTTTTCTTTTATCAAACACTAAGAGGATGATGCCTATGAAGATATATAAAAGAGAAAGATATATATATACAGGGTGTATCAAAAATACTTTTACAAATTTCGAGTGTGGGTTCCTCACACCGAAACAAGGTAAAATGTCTATATAAATATATGTCCAAAAGACCATCATTGTATCTCGACATAGCAACTTATAACAAATGTTCAAAATGTCCTCCACTTGCTTCTATGTACTCATGCATCCGTCAGACTGGTGGGCCCTTTCAAATACTCCCACACAGTGTTGAATGTTTTCACAGACCCCCATGATACATTTATAAAACGAATCTGCATTATTAATATCTGCTACATGAACCAATTGTTTTAGGTGGCCCAACTGATAAAAATCCAAGGATTTTATTTAATATTTTTTTTTTTTTTTTTTTTTTCAATGGGAGAATATAGGCAAACCAACTGTCTGGGCTTTTGAACATGACTTGATGTTTATCTCTTGTTCCCTGTTTAAGATTGGGTTTTTGGTACTTTCTAAAATTATTTTCATTCACTTTCACTCAAAGCAGGCTTTTGCTTTATTGCCTTACTTGGGTTGAATTGAATAAAAATAAATAAAATATGATCCATTACATTTATAAATTATATATATATATATATAGTTTTTTTCACTACACAGTTCTAACCATGTTTCAAAAATGGAAGATGAAAGCTCCGAATTTAATTTTGTAATTAAATTAATTGATAATATTAATGCTCTGTAAATTTACATTGAGCACTATCTATAAGAACACCGGATTATATATCTTACTGTTCTTTCTTATATATCTCAAGAACCTGTTGAGTCGTAAAAAACACAGAAAAGTCAGTATACTGGAGCATTTGTGACCTGCTGTAAATGACAATGCACTCATTACTGGAAAATGCTTAGGCAATATGATGGCATGTTTACTGTTGTTTTTTTTTTAAGTGACATCAAATCAGTTTACACAATAAAATCATTGTTTGATGATTTTTTTTTGATTTTTTTATTTAAAAAATTGTTAATGATTTTTTTCATACGTAACCAGTACACTGCCTTTAACCCCAACCCTAACATACTTCATACTTCCAACAGTTGAAAATAGTAGATATCAGCACCAAACAGTCTTCTGGACTTGCTTTGCACATTCGCCTTTTAACAATGCAAGAAAAATACAATTTATCTCCCTTATATTTGTTAACGAGTTATTTCCCTTAGATTCTTTATTTTATTTATTTTTCCATTTGAGAGTTGCTTCAGTCAGTTAATTTAGTGTCATACGCGATACACGCTTGGACTATCAACTCACTTTCGATTCATGACTGACAAAGAAGATTTCGTCTCAATAAGTTGCTGATATTTTCTGTGGTAAACTGGTTGCCAACTAAAGCTATAGGACCCACTTAGTTCTACTATACCTTTCCCAAAGGTATTTGCGCGTATTTGAACGTAAGCGTTTTGACCATGTGGATTATTATTTTTATTTATTTATTTAGTTTTATTTATTTATTTATTTATTTTTTGAGTGCGGCTCACCCTATACAAGGCCCGATGGCCACTTAAGGTTGAGGGTTAGAGAGTAAGCGCAGCGTGTATGTATGGAAGAAAACGGAAAACGGTAATACTGGACTTATGAAAGGTTATCTCCCCTAGATTAGTTAATGAGTTATTTCCCTTGGATTATTGTTTTCAGCTTGAGAGTTAATAGCCATGATTGTTTTGATCATCGAGATATTTGTTTTTTCCAAATTGGAAATTTGTATCTTGGGATACCGCTGTTGATTCACCCATTTAAAAAAAAAAAAAAAAAGATCCTTACCAACTCATTGATTTTGTTGTTTGTTTGTTGTTTATTCTTATTATCTTTATTATTCTTATTAAACATTAAAAATACTTTCTAACTCTTCAGTATTCCTATATAATAGCTGGCCACTCGCATTCGAGCATACCCGTCTACTCGAATGGCTAGTCAAACCCTGTTCCAAAAACCTGCTCATGACATTTGTTTATTCAACACCCACAGAGCCCACCTGTGGTTTATACTGCAACTATGCTGAGCAGACATTGGTCCCAGTTTAGCGTGATCAACAATCTGAATAAGGCCCGCACGCTCAACCCTTCGGTCAACCCGTGGTATGGTTTTCAGACACTTCCCAAAGGTGCCTTACATTGAGATCACCCCATCCAGAAGTTATCTTACTGACAAATTGAACATAGTGAAATTCGAATCTCATGGTCAGAAAGCGAACCTTCTAACCACGCGCGCATATATATATATATATATATATATATATATATAAACAATAAATTTAAAAAAAAAAAATCCAGACGACATGCATTCAACGGATGTCAGTTCGCATTGAAAAATACATCCCTACCCCTTAACAAAATGTAGCTAATAACCGATACAATGATACAGACATAAGGAAAACCCAGATAACCCTTGTCCAATTGAAGTAGATTTATCTGTAACCATGGAAACGTGATTTTAGCTGTGTCTTTAAAACCCAGTAATTTTAAAAGTTACTCCAAAATTCGCTTGAGGAGGAAATGGAACTAATGTCTTTAATTTAATTGCAAAATTAAATTCGTGGCTTTTAGCTTCCATTTTTGAAACATGGTTAGAACTGTGTAGCGGAAAAAACATATTTTAAATCAATTAATTTATAATATTAATGCTCTGTAAATTTACATCGAGCACTATTTTATAAAAATAAAAATACCTATAAGAACACCGGATTATACATCTTACTGTTCTTTCTTTTTACTTATATACATATATATATATAATATTACAGGTAATTGATCCGTTGGTGGATCCTAGTAATATTAATTATTAAAACTGATCCACAGAGAGCTCAATGTTTTTATTTTAACAGAGCATATGTATTTTTTACAGAAAAAAAATTACCTCAACATAGAGATAGTCTATTTCAAACCTTTCTTCACACGGCTATCATGAGCCTCTAAGTGCTTGTCTCATAGCATTGTTCTAAATTTATTTTCAAAGTTAGTCCTCCTCTAGTAGGCGCCTTGTTAATGAGAGCGGGTTTGTGTTAGCGATTGGTGGAGGCATAAGGTATCTTATCCCGGGGGAAGCGGTCTGTGTTTGGAGTTTATTTATGGCCAGGATTTTTGTTTGTCGTTTAATATCCGTTCCTACTATGTAGTGTTTCTTATAAAGGCCCCGGAGTTTGTTTTTCTGGGATTTACAGTAAATAGATTTTGTACTACTAAGCGATGAGGGATTTAGACTTAAGTCCGTTAAGATTAATGTAAATTGGTTGAGTTATAGATTTATAGATTGTGGATAATACCAGAGCACCCAATGAAATGACTCGTGCTGTCCAACACACTTATATGCATACATATCTTCATACATACATATGTGTACATTTACATGATCATACATATGTCACTATACGTACACATACACCCCCACATATAGACACATGTATTCTTATGTAATTTGGAATCTATGTCTACATTTCGTGATTAGTTCTTTCCGTTGATTTAATAATTTGCATTAATCTTTATATTTTATTATCCTGATATTTTTTCTTCTTGCATAACTTGCACCTATCCCTAAAACTATTGGGGGTGTTCGCGAAACCTAGAATTTTCCAATTTATTTGAGGATTCAGACCCTTTTCCTTCAATTACTAAAAATTTTTTTCAAAAGGGCTGTTTAGTGTTTTAATTTTGGATTGGTCAATGAATGTCTGTTTTTATTGATTCTCTTTTTAAATTCTCCGCAGAAATGCTGATGAAAATATTATGGTTTGTCATATTTTCTTTAGGGGTAATGGTTGCCTGGTCTATTTCCCTCGTGGATCTGAGTCCTTCATCCCGATACAGACCTGTTAGTTCCCGTTTTATGATTCTACTAAACAAAATGTAAAAACATACTAGGTCTGAAACTTGGGCTGAGTCATACGCTCTAATTTTTAACGTAACAAGCACAACTGGAATTTAAACTTGCCTCACCAACTTTTTATTCTACGTCATTAAACATTACACCACGAAAGCATCTTTTATATATCAGAATAAAGTCCAAAATGAGTGATCAAATGTACTTATTTGTTCTTAACTACAGAAAATTGATAAGAACTTCATTATTATTCAGTGAAAAATTATAAGTTGACAAGCTACGTCAATATGCAAGCAAGCTGAAAAGCAATAAATTAACAGCATGCCAAAGTTTATAGTAAAATAAAGTCTGCATGACTTAATATTACAAAATAAAATAAGATAAAAGGAGACAAACTCTTTGACAAGCTCCTCTCCTGTAACAACTGCAAAAAGGTAAAGGATTTAATAAGGGTGTGCATTAATAACATTTTAACATTTTTCCAAGTTCTTTTTTTTTTTTTTTTTTTTTCCAAATGTTAATCTTTTCTACCTGCCATCAGCATGGCTGATGTTAAACTCCAGGAGAGCAAGACTCTATGTTTACTTAGCATCACGTTTCACACTGACATAAAGTGGAGCGACTATATTGAATCAATTGCTACATCTACTGCAAGGAAAGTTTGTTCTGTGTTGTGCCAGAAAATGTTTCCCCTGCACATTTATTAATCAACCATTTGTCTATGCATCGAGTATGCTTGCCGTATCTGGTCTAATGCTCCTGCTGCACATCTCAAGATTCTTGACAAAATCCAAAGAAAGGTCTGTAATGTAATCAATCCTGATTATGCATCTCAACTTCAGTTACTTTCTAAATGACATAACGTGGCTTCCCTCTGTCTTTACTACAGATATTTTCATGGCAACTGCTCTGGTGAGCTTTATACGAATTTAAGCCTGCTACTAGATTGTCATCTTGGTTCCATCCTTTTACTATTGAAATAGCTAAATGCAACAACCACTTCTACTCCAAGTTTCTTTTCTCGCATTTCCCAACTGTGGAACTCCATTCCGATTTTTTGCTTGCCAGATAATTACAATCTTCAAAAATGTAAAAGCAACGTCGATCGTCCTGTCTTCTTAAACACTGTTTCTGTTTATGTCCTTTCTCCAATCCTCCCCATTCTCTTTCACTCCCTGTGAACCCCTGCGTTCTAGGGGAATTTTCGCCTTGCTTGGGGAGAAACGATTCAAAAATAAATAAATAAAACGCAAAATCAAACTGTAAAATAAAAATGGAATAAAGTTTTATAGAATTCATTTTGTACGTTAGAGTAGAAGTAACAGTCTGATTAAACATTACAAGCGTGTTACATTTCGTAAACCTATTCAGAATATATGTAATCAGTTCTGTCAAAAAAAAAAACAAAAAAAAACAGTGAAATATCGGAGAGAAGTGTTTAGAACAGCAAAATGCTGAAAATAAAGTCAGTGTCAAAATCCTTTCAGTTGACCGCCATGTTGAATTTATGAGACTGAATTAGGTAAAAAGTTCAGAATAATATCAAAACAATTTAGATATAGCAATCATCTTTGTAATAGTCTTAAATTATAAGTCCCAGATCAAAATTTAACAATCTCCTAACATCGAGGTCCTAAGACGGACTTGCTGACAACCTCCGATTCATTTCTTCATATCTTTTTACATATCTCCTCTGAACAATATAGTCCAATGAGCGTATCTTAGCAAATACGGAACTTATGCCCGCAAAAAAAAAGACAGCGTCAAAACAACAGGTTTTCCATTGATACTGTCATTATCTTAACTAGTTTAGCTCCTAGTCAATATTTGTTTTAAAAAGCGATGATTAGAATTTTAATAAAATCTAAACATATGATGAATGTGGATTCATATTTTTTAGCTCTTGTGAATTTGCAGCAAAAATATTAAACACTATTTATTTATTAGATTGTTTATTTACAAGAATAATTTCAGATTTATATTCTAAAACCTATTAAAATTAATGCAATATTCATAAATTTATGAACATTTAGTAAATTATTAAAATATGTGAACCAACTGCAATGAAATCCTTATTTAACATTTTATAAAGTTCCAATCGATTGACAATTAGCCTGTCTTGCCAATCATTCCAATAAATAATATAATAGTGTAAATAAATATTCTAATAAATAAATAGTGATTATTATTATTATTATTATTTGCTAATTCTCAAGAATAAAGAAAATGTATAAATTCACTTTCACATTTGAAATTCTAATCATCGCTTTTTAAAACAATAACCATTCCCAAGGAGTGAAAGTAGTTACAATAATAGCGGTGTCAAGGGGAAAACCTTCCTTTTGACATCCTGTTTTTCTTTTCTTTTGGTGGGAGGAAGTGTTTTTTTTTGTTTTTTTTCGGTTACGTAGATCCAAGTTTACCAGTGCCGCCTTGTAAATTCAACTTGAACATCGAGGATCTCAGAAATTATTTTTGGGATCGATTTTTTTTTTTTTAAAAAAGTGCCTTTGTTTGCGGCAAGAATTCTTCAATTGTCTATTTCAGTTCAGAGATTTTTAACTCCATTCTTAAACAACTTTTTTTAAAAAAATTGCTCCAGCTAAGATATATAAAACTCAAAAAGCGTATGCAAATGCTGTATAGCAATAAATTAAACAGTTTCAATATTTTCATTAACCCGTTGAAACCAAAGTCCTTTTAGACATCTTCACCAGATTCGAATCCAAGAACGTGGAAGGTATTTCCGGTACCCCGTTTTAAACGAGAAAATTCGTTTAATTACAAAATTAGTGATCCCCATAGGGTTGATTTTTTTGGTGGCGATAATTTTTTTACAGGTCAATCTGTTATGTGGCTTGTAGCAGCAGTGAAAAGAACTTGCGCAGTATCGAAATTGTTTCATCCTTCATTACACCAAATGACTGGCAGTGACACCGGAGGGTCATTGGAGTTCATGCCTTTTCCAAATCTACGAATTGACTCTCACACTCAGCATCTGTAATATGAAAACGCAGCAAAGAAATATCAATATTTATAGACAAACACAAAAATACTGCATCTGCAGAAGTCATTCTTTCGTTTATAATACTGTAGTCAGTATCATATCATTCTAGATCTGGAGCCATTCTTGTGGCAAATGCTGTGGGTACATGACTGCCTCAGCATGGAGTAGTGTTTAACGAAACTTTTTTACAGAGCGCCCCTCTCTACTAGATGAAGATTTTAAATTTCCCAAGCGGAGGACCATAAACCATTGAAGGAAAAATTGGGGAGGAAGAGCAGTGCTTTTTTTTAAAATTACCAAAGATCATGGAATTACCGAAATTTAAATGAAAATTTCAGTATATATTCATTAATTATTTACTTTTATAATGAATAGGTGTTTCATTTTTTTTAAAAATCTGAGATAATGTTATTCTTTTTATAATAACCATTATTTTGCTGTTTAAATTTTACTCGAAAAAAAATGCTTAAACCGCAAATTTTTACATTTCCATAAAATTTAATTGTCGTCACATCTCCGGTGCTAAAAGACTTCGCTAACGCATGACAGGGCTATGTATTTGCTGTTTTGCCGATTATTTGACGGAAAAATTAGGGTTAATCAGGGTTTTTTAAGGTTAGTGGTAGGCTTTTCCGTCAACGTTTGACGAATCAGATAATCCGCAATTTACATTTACATTGATCCGTAGTTTTTAGCGTCTCTTACTGTCGTTTCTTTCACCTGATCCTGTCATGCCCCCCCACTCCCTCCCCCCCCAAAAAAACTCAAAAAATGTTTCCTCTAATAAGATTCATAGCAAAATACATGCATAAATTGATTTAAAAGAAAATTACAATTTAAAAAAATAAGCGCTACTGAAATTAACACTCTTGACCCCTCATCCCAATAGACATAGGGATCCCGCGCGGTTGAGAGGTTCGGGGTAGTAAGCACCGGCCCTGTCGATTATTATAGTTGATGATTGACAATATAACTTAGGTAGAAAAAAAGTACAAGAAGCGGAATAAGCGCTGCTGAAACTAACATTTTTAAGGCTTCAACCTCGTCGGGGTCTCCTGCCTAGTATGCACTGCACCGGCCATGCAGATAATGTATATTTTATTAGTTGATGACTGACAATCTAACGTCAGTTTCAAAATAATTTTAGAACATGGCAGATGGCCATAAAACAGTACTGAAAAAAAATGGCAGAGACCACAACGAGACCCCCCCACACACACACACACCAAAAAAAAAACGCCCCGCCCCTTCCGGTAGGGGGTTTCAGGGTTAAGACTAGCTGGCCCTGCAAAAAAGCTACCGGGAGTGAAAGGGAATGAGAAAACTGTAGAAGGTAACCGGAAACCTTAAACAGTACACAAGGGACAAACCTTTACACCTTTACAAAAGACTGGTGAGGAGTGTGAACCGGACGATAGACGAATCTATCTACACCTAGAAAGGTTTGGTTTGATTTGGTTTGTTTAACTGCATTTCAACCTCAATGGGTTATTTAATGCCTACAACTTTTTTTTTCCTGGTAATATAAGAGTGTAGAGTTTTATCGCTTATTTCCTGTTTAGGAATAAGTTTCCGGTTTCTTCAAATATATACTCCAAATTTATATTCCTAACGTCTCCGATTGAACTCTGGAATTTTATCCACTGATTATTTGTTTTTCGTCTCCCAATACGAGTAGAAAGTTTTCAGTGGAGGAAAGGACAGAAGTTTTCTGATATTGTTTCCTTATTTAATTTAATTTTACCTTATTTTCTATTATCTTGTTTATTCCGTACTGATTTTATTTATATTATAAGTCTATTCATGAATGTCTGTCAGTTATGTGCCATCCGTGATACACGCGTAGGCGATCATGTATCTTTCGATACATGACTGACGAGACAGATTTTTTTTCCCCACAGTAGGTTGCCATTTCTTTCTGCGGTAGACCAGTTACTATCCAGGGCTATAGAACCCGGTCTGTCCTGCTATTTATCCATAGTCAGTCAGTTATATGCCATGCGTGATACACGCTTAGGTGGTTTATCTATCTTCCGATACATGAATGACGAGGCAGATTTTTTTTCCCGCAGTAGGTTGCCATTTCTTTCTGCGGTAGACCAGTTACTATCCAGGGCTATAGAACCCGGTCTGTCCTGCTATTTATCCATAGTCAGTCAGTTATATGCCATACGTGATACACGCTTAGGTGGTTCATCTATCTTCCGATACATGACTGACGAGGCAGATTTTTTTCCCGCAGTAGGTTGCCATTTCTTTCTGCGGTAGACCAACTACCATCCAAGGCTATAGAATCCGGTTTCTCCTGCTATTTAACCATAGCTAGGGGGAGAAGAAGAGGATTTATACCTTTCCCAAGGGTATCAACAGATAAGTGAATGTAATGGATTCGACTGGAATTCGAACTCGGCTCTCCGATTCCTCAATCCGACATAGGTAAATGTATATTTTGACTTGTAATCATCTTTTGGTAGCTTAAACAGTCTAACGCAAATTTGGGGTTATTCATTTGCATAATTCGTCATATTTCTTGAATGTTCATCTTGGTGCGTTACAATTTTGTGACACATATTTTGACCCCCTCTGATTTATATATATATATATATATATATATATATATATATATATATATATATATATTACTTTGAACTTATTATTATAATTATTCTATGTGCTGTGCCGTGCCTCTTCAGGACGTTGGCGGTCATGGCTCGCCACAACTTCACGTCCTTTGTAGCTCTTAATAAGTTTTGTCTTTTTGTTATCTCTTCTAAACCCGGATCTGTCATCCATTTACTCAAGCTTTCCAAGTATGTTATGTTTATATTTTCTTTTGTACCGCTTGCCTTCAGTATGTCCTGTGAGTATCTAATTTTCTAAGCCCTCTTTCCTCAAAATTTCAACTCTCTCTTCCTAATGATAAGTATGTTTCTTTTTCGTTTCTATTATTATGCAAAATTTTATCATTGCTCTCCTGCTTCTTCTACCATGGAATCCTAATCATCTTTCTGTAGAACCCATTTCTGTCGCTTCAAGTCTTTTCTTCGTCTCCGAGCAGCATTCACTGCCTATATAGTAGGACTGACATTACATAAGAATTCAGTACTCTTTTCTTTGTTTCTAACGGAATTTTCCTGTTCCTTTATACTTTGCTTAGATTTTGGAAGGCATTTAGAAACTCATTATGACTTTTGGAGTTACGACCATATTTTTTATTATTATTTTGCATCTCAACCTCCCAATTGATATTTTCTCTCACACATTTTCATTAAATAACGAATCCCCCCTTCTCTCTCTCTCTTTCTCTCTCCCCCTTTCTCTCTCCGTTACAGGGTTAGCGAATACTGTCTAGCTTTTGACAAGAGAAGTTTAAATACAATGTAATTAGACTACCAAAGCGACAAGCCCGTTGTTAACGAGATAGGTTTCTAAGAAGTTGAGGATACGTACGTTAACTCACCTGATTGGCAAACAGCGGGACCACTGTCATAGACACCTGAAACATTTGTTCCCAAGGCGCGCACTTTAATCAGAAAAAAAAAATAGGAGTTAAGAAACGAAACAGTTTGTACTTGCGAAAAAGAAAAAAAAAGAATACGAGTTACAACAAATAAAATGGTAAAAGCACACAAAGCAGAACATAATGAATACAATTGTCTCAAGATTCCCATTCTAGTTTTCAAGAGACTTTCCTTCCTTCCCTATCATGATATGAGGGTCAGCCAAAAAGAAATGCCTGTTCTTCTTTAATTGCAACAGATTTAATTTTAGAGGCACACAAAGCAAACCAAAATGAATACAACTGTCTCAAGATTCCCATTCTAGTTTTCAAGAGACTTTCCTTCCTTCCCTATCATGATATGAAGGTCAGCCAAAAAGAAATGCCTGTACTTCTTTAATTGCAACAGATTTAATTTTAGAGGCACACAACGCAGACCAAAATGAATACTAATGTCTCAAGATTCCCATTCTAGTTTTCAAGAGACTTTCCTTCCTTCCCTATCATGATATGAGGGTCAGCCAAAAAGAAATGCCTGTTCTTCTTTAATTGCAACAGATTTAATTTTAGAGGCACACAAAGCAGACCAAAATGAATCCAAATGTCTTAGGATTCCCATTCTAGTCTTCATCATAGACGCCTTCCTTCTCCGTCATGATTTGAATTTCGGTTAAAAAGAAATGGCTGATATTCTTTAATTACAACAGAAGCCACTAACGTTGGTGGAAGCACACAAATTAGACCAAATTGATCATAAATATCTCAGGATTCCAAATCTATTCCCCAAATAGTCTCTTTTCTTCTTAATCGTCTTAAAATGGTTAAAATGAATGCCTGTTTTTTCTTCATTTTATTTTTTATTAAATTTCACAGTTTTAGGCTCGAGAGCCACTCATAATATATTGATTTGTTTTTTGCAGGTTATTTAAAGCTATAAAGCATTTTCAGATTGTAAGAATTTGGGGGAGATAATCTTAATTAACTAATTAAACAATAGCTATGGTCGGGGAGAAGAAATGGATTTCCCGTGGCCATTCGTGCGTAAGTGAAAATAACGAACCCGACTGGAATTGGAACTCGGCTCTCTCCTAGTATTACCAAGCGGTCACCCAACTAAATACCAACAAGGCTCGACGTTCCTTAACTTTGGTGATAGTACGGGAACCGATGTTTCGACGTGATATGACCGTAAGCCTATTCATAATTTTTGTGATGTCAACGAACACTCGTTGGCACTTTTGTGATGTCAACGAACACTCGTTGGCACTTTTGTGATGTCAATGAATACTCGTTGTCGCTTTCGTAACGCTCGTTGTAGTAGAGACTTTGTAATCGCAGATACAACTATACTGACGCCGTTGGACAATACTGGTGTAAGACGCCTTCGAATAACACTCACACTAATAGTACTTGCTCGATAATACTCGCTCATATAGTAATCCGTATAGTGATCCGAATAGAGAAATAGTATAGTGAATAGAGTAGAGAATAGCGGTCCGTATAGTAAAAGAGGATAGACTAGAAATGGTGATCCGAATACTAATAGAGGATAGAGAAGAAATTGCGATCAGTTAGACGTCACACGATTTCCTACTTATGCATTTCTTCTATCGTCATATGGTCTACTTAATTCAATAATGGGATCGCCTGTGTTTGCTTACTGTCGATCTATGTTCAAACTCAAGTGTCGTCAGCGACACTTTATTCCTATATAACAATAATAGAGGCTTACAGTCAAGATGATAATGCTGAATTTGGCGTATGATACAAGAGAAGAGAAAGTGGCAGATGGCGGAGATTATGAGGATAAGAAGGATAGATAACGAAGAGATTAAAATCGAAGTGTTCGGGAAGCAGCCACACAGGAGTTTGTTTTCACCAAAGTGGCAGTTTCGGGGAGAAAAGTGTCAGAAGGATAAGGAAGATAGATAACCATTGGCGCTTGGCTCGAAGAAATTAACATTGAACTGTTGGGGAAGCACCTCTGCTGAAGCCTGTTCCTCCAAAACCGTAGTTTCGGTAAGAAAATAACTTTCTTTATACATTTGGAACAAAGAGGAACTGAGGGTGATTCGACTCCATGGAAGTGGCATGACGTACCCTATTTGCAAAGGTCAGAGAAAATATCAGCTACAAGGCTCCGAACATTTATATATTTTAGGGGTGGGAAGGGCGAAGTGCGCCTATGTATGTGTTCTATGGCAGAGTAGTGGTAATACTCTTACTGATCGACGGTCATACCCTTTTTACTAAGGGGGTTAGTTTCACCGTCCTATCTGCCTTATCAATTCCTCCTGTATGGCTCTATGAAGCCTTTGACATGACGCCGGCCACACCCTGGCATCGACCTGCCGGCCAAATTACGTGCAAGTAGCTAGTCAGGGGTTCTTCGACTGGTGAAGGGCAATCACATCAGCCCATCTTGAACCATTGGCACCTCTTCCATGTCCTCAGGCTAGGATACCGCATGGTTGGTTGCGAAGGTGACAACTCCGGCACCTGGGTGGTGCTAACAACCCGACTAGGTGATTTTTTCTGTTGTTACAATACTCAACAGAGACTCGCCATCTACGGACTGGCGACGACCTCGCGATAGGCCACGCAGCCGCTGGGACGACGACGTCCTCCAAGACCTCCAGCAGATTAATCTAGCGCTGGAGGATGTTCCGACGCTCTACCAAGACCGTGATAGCTGGACAAGATGGCTCTCGTGTACTCAACGCCTTCATGACATAAGTTTTAATAGAAGCAGCAACATTTAATTGACATTGTGCCACGTTGACACTCGTAAGGAGACAATTAAAATCACCACAAATATCTGGCCATAAATATTTACTAATATCAAATAAGTTTGTAACGAGGCTAAAACATGAATCACTTTTAAGACCAATTAATCCAAAATTATTCAGAAACATGAAACTCTTTTTTTATCCTTGTTGCTTTTAATAAAATCATGACTGATCTCTTCTCCAGATTTTTTTTTTCTTATCTACAGTGATGTTCACCCTGTATAATGCGCGGGAGCCACTCGAGAATTTACAAGTACGCGGTACAATTTATGGGATATGTTTAACCCTAAACTTGAGCAGGTTAAGCTTGTCGTGATTGGGAAACATCTTCTTGGGTGTTGATTCAGATTTACCGTCGTATGTACTGCACTTCCCTCGGACATATCTCACAGCTTCAGTTGCGTCTTTTACTGACAAACAAGCATCATATCTTCTGGCAGTTATACGATACAAGTCCGTGATAGCTGGAGTCGGCAAGGTGGTTCCCTGGCTCGGTCAGGTCCTGCGACGACCTGATAGCCACCTTACCAGAGTCATCTACCAGTCCGAAGCGCCATCTACCAACTGGAGACGACCTCGCGGCAGAACATGCAGTCACTAGAAGGACATCGTCCACCAGGAACACTTTTTATGCTCGCTGTTTATAAAACCAAATTTTAACCGATCTTTTCGCCAGCCATGGCTTGGTGATGAATTATTTCCCAGCTCACACACCCTTTCCCACAGCGACCTTCATTAGTTCCATCAACTCAGACCTTCACAGCTAGGACCCGCCATGCCAAATACATAGGACCGACTCATCTTAATTCTCTTCGTATTCCATTAGTAAGGAAGAAGTTTCACTCAGACAGCTTCCTCCCCAAAACTGTTGCGTTGTGAAACTGACCACGGAAAGAATGCTTCCTCCACCATCGCTCAGTGTTCCGTTTGCTGACTCGATTACGTCCTGCGCTCTACCAGTTCGACTCGCCATCTGCAAGTCCACGCAGCCGCTGGAAGAACATCATCCTCCGGGACCCCCAACAGATCAATCCGGCGCTGGCGAATGTTCCGACGCTCTGCCAAGACTGTGAGAGCTGGAGAGACCAGATGGCTCTCGTGTGCTCAACGCCTTCGTAGCATGAGATTTAGCAGCAGAAGCGGCACATAGTCTGTGCTATTATTATTATAATACTCCTAGTTAAAGTGTTAATAAAAGAAAAAACAAACAGGGAGTGGGACCGAGGAGAGAGAGACTTGGGTGACGACACTTGTGTTGATCCCAGAAGTTTTAGAAGACTGAATATTTACAATAACCTTTATTGACTTATCCGAGATAAGGGACTTGATTATTGCGTAAACTTTTCCAGAGATGTCATAGCCGTAGAATTTATGTAGTAAACCCCTCTCTCACACTTTGCCAAAGGCCTTTGAGATATCTAAGACAGCCGATCTGATAACAAAGCTACCATCGAGCGCTTCACCTATTCAACCGAAGTGAAATGGATGAAATTATGACGTGTAGGTTTGAAACTATTATTGAAAATTGTTCCACAAACGAACCACACACACACACATCAAACAAAAACGAAGCACATATACCCATACATACGAGTACAAATAGTTGCAAACATATACACTTACCTACGTACATATGCGGTATCATCCACACATTCATGAGGCATGTATGTATAATGCGCGTATGTTTAACTGTCTTTAGATTTCTGCTACCTCGCATGTCAGTCCCTCCCTGGCCTCTTTCACTTTATCGTTCCTTTCGCTTCTGTTATCTTTTAATGTAGCCAAGGGTCATAACAAATATGTATCCATTATTTGACATTAAACGTAGGCAACGCAACTTGGTAAAATAAGTCTCATGAAAGATAACTGACAGATAGTCTAATTCGAAAGCCTCGTCTCTCATGTTAAAAATAGAATCATTGGTAATCAGGCTCGCGGGCCGATCAAAATGCCTTCACGGGCCGGATCCGGCTCGCGGGCCGTAAGTTGCCGACCCTTGATTTAAATGAAACTTACCGCTAATCTTATTTAGAAATGCGAAACCAAAATTTCATATTTTCAAATTTTGTGACTAATTTTTCCTTATTTAAATTTAAAGCGCATCCCAGATATTTTGTTATTCTACAAGTGCACCTTTAAGTAAAAAAAAGGGTTAAGAAACACTAATAACCACTTGGTACTAACTTAAATTTTAACAAGAATTGTTCGTTGTTAGTTTTGATATTTTCAATCTTTGCAAAGCGCGCTGTGAGACATTCTATTTTTTTCCCTAAAACTTCAATATTAAGGTTTTATGAAAAAACGTTTTAGTCATTACCCTTGGCAAACATTTTTCCACCAATCAATATCGCTAGAAGGAAACAGCCAATGAAAGAACAGTGTTACAAACTCCGTGATCTATAAAGAATCCATCCAAGTCATTATCTTAAAAGAAAAAAAAAAACAGCTTTATTTTTTTCTGTTGTTATTTGAGATCTCTATTTTTCTCCCGTTCTCATTCGACCTGACTATTAATGTGAAACAAAGCGATATCGGAGACGAGTTCGGGTCCAAACAAAGGATAATTGGCGCAATCAAGAAAGAGGTCTTTGATTATTAAGCCCAAACGACACACGCCATATAGCTAAAATCCGAGTGCTAAATCGGCAAGAACGCTAATGTCGTTTTTTTTTTTTTTTTTTTCAATCTGAACTCTGATCTTTTTAATACACACCCAAGTTTCATTGAGTTTATAAATGGTTGCATTCACTTCTCGCGAGATACAGTAGCACCTCAATATCCTGGGAATCGTCAGACACAGTTTTTATTATCCACGCTTATGTCCGATCAGAATTAACAAAAAATATTTATTTCAAATCTGAAAAAAATTCTTCATTTTTATCGCCACCGCGTCCCTTCAGGATATGGGCCATCGTAGCTCTCCACAACTTTCTATCTGGTTCGGCTTTTAGTAGCCTCTCTTCCTTTGCTAGGGCCTCCTCCCCCGTTCTGTCGCCTATTCACCGAAGCTCGTCAGTTAAGTGGCAGGCTGCCTTCCCTTATCTGTCTTTCTCTCTGTGAGAGTTAAGTTTTCCAAGTCTTCCTTCTTTGTTATGTCTCCAAGGAATTTTAGTTGTCTTTTCCTGATATTTAGTAGGAGCGTTCTTTCTGTTGCAATTTTCTTTCAGATTTCCTTGTTGCTTACTCGCTCCGTCCATGGAATTTTCATGAATTACATAACAGCGCAGCACCCTTTGTTTCTAATGATATTTTCCCATCTATTAATACTTTGCTTAGTTTCTCAAAGGAATGAGTAGATTGCCCATTATTCACTGCCATATAGGAGATTAAATATTACATAGCATTTTTCTTGGTTTTTAACATTTTCTAATCTCTTAATATTTTGCATAGTTTCTTTGCTGAGATATTACATAGCAGTTCAGCAATTTTTTGGTTTGTTTCTAACGAACTTTTTCTGTTACGTAATACTTTGCTTAGTTTCAGCATGGTATGAAGAGATTGTCCAACATTCAGTGACATGTAGGAAATTAGACATTACATAGAAGTTCAGCACTTTCTTCCAACATTTTCCTATCTCTTTATACTTTGCTTTCTTTCTGAAAGACACGGGGATTGTCCAGTATTCTCTGCCATATAGGAGATTAGATATTACATAGCAGTTCAACACTCTTTTCTTTGTTTCTGACGACATTTTCCTATCTCTTAATACATTGCTTACTTTCTGAAAGGCATGAGGTCCAATATTGACTGCCATATAAGAAATTAGACATTGCATAGCAGATCAGCAATTTTTTCTTTGTTTCCAACGACATTTTCCTGTCTCTTAATACTTTTCTTACTTTCTGAAAGGTATAAGGTGATTGTCCACCATTCACCGCCATATTGGAGCTTAGATATTACATAGCAGTTTAGCACACTCTTTTCTTTGTTTCTAACGATATTTTCCTATCTCTTAATACTTTGCTTAGTTTCTAGAATGCAATTTTTGCTATGCGTACGTTTCGATTTCTGTGTGTCATATTTTTTCAGTACTTAAATATTTTTTGTCTAATTAATGTCATTTTCATAGATAGTTTGCTGATTAAATCAAATATATTTCTGTTGGGCGAGTTGTACAGTCTCTACATCAAATGGGATCAACACGGAATTGTATTTTAAGATTGCATTTATAAGAGGCTGAATGTGCTTCTAGCGAGATACAGTAGCACCTCAGCATCCGCGGAATCACTAAATGCTGTTTCAATTATCCACATTACGTGCAATCAGTGTAAAGTCTTTTAGTTCAATCATTACAAAATATTGGGTCTCCCATAATGATGGTACAAAGAAGTATATTAGATTATAAAAATGATATAGAGTAACAAATGTATTTATTACATTGCTTATATAGACGAGTGCAACATATTTTCTAAGATTTTGCTATTTTCTACGGATAACTGATATCTTTTGGTCCCTAATAATGTCGTGAATTCCAAAAGAAATTGCATACGCTGTGGAAGCCAAAGAACCCTCGCTGCTTCCCAAGAAAAATTCAAATCATGAACGATTGGACTCCTTGCCTGCAATGTCTATTGCTTATACCAGACCTCAAGTGTAACTTGTATACACGGTCAATCGCTAAAGAAGCTGAATAAATGGTCGGCTACCTGTATCGCCCCAGAATGTACCTGAACCCTCCTAGCATGCTTTATCTCTACAAGAGCCAGATCAGAGTAAATATAGAGTATTGCTGCTATATCTGGATCGGAGTTGTTTTTTTAGTTCAGTAGCTGTTATTGCTCTTTTCAGTATTGACACGTGTTTCCTTCCTAATCTTTTATTAAAGCATGTCCGTTTAAAATCAAAACATAAACCAAAATCTTTCCTAGGATATATATATATATATATATATATATATATATATGAAGAAATATAGTCTTAAGGTGTGCTATATTTATGGGATAAAGTGCTCAATATCAGAGATAGAGCGTGTGTAAATATAAAAGTGAACATAGAAGTCAACACTTAAAGGCGACAGTCTGTTTCATGTTATATGCAATCGTCAGGCCACGTGAGCACATAGGGTGTCCTATAATGATTGGACACATTTTAAATGCAAGTATTTTAGATTATACATAGAGTACCAAATATATTTATTCCATAACTGATATACACGAGTTCAACATATTATCTAAGATTTTGCTATTTTCTACGGGTAACTGATATCTCTTGAGCCCTCATAATGTCGTGAACTCCAAAAGAAATTGCATACGCAGTAGAAGCCAAAGATCCATCGTTGCATCCCAAGGTAAATTCCGACATCATTTTGGAGAGCGACAGGCACTACCCCGAAAGGTAATCCTGCGTGTCGTTACAAACTTCAGTTAGGTAGGCAATGCCAACTGGGTTTGAAATGAGAGAGCATACTCGTAGAAGGGAAGTAATATTCAAATCTTAGATAATATGTTGAACTCTTTCTATATAAGTTATGTGATAAATATATTTTAAACTCTGGCATTTTTATAATCCAAGATAGTTGAATTTAAAATGTGCCCTATCATTATGGGACACCCTGTATATGTCAAAGGGTCAAAATTTACCAAAATCTTTGACAGAACATAAGTTTTTAATAATACAACCATTATGCATTTAACGACCTAGTTCCGTTTCAACGACCCGTCGGTAAATGAGTTTGTCGCTAAGTGAGGATTTGTAACTGGCTATTTCAGGTATACTTTGAATGTAATGAATTTGTGTCAACCAGCTTCAGATAACTTTAATTTCACATTTCCAGCATTCGTAATATTTCTAATTCATTTTTAAATGTTTACACGGTACAGTAGCGTACGGAACAGTAAAATTAATAAACAAATTTGAAAATTCAGCTCTATATTACATACCTTACTTCGGTTGATATATTGTACATACAATATAAGTCACGTTTTATTTATTTATTTGTCACTTTATTTTTTTCATTTTATTTATTTTGATTCATTTCAAAGAAAGAAAACAATCGCAAATCGAAGTTTTCGTTCAACTTATAATACCGACTGATTGGATTTATTTTTCATTTATAACTTCATGAGACTTTATAGCTGGTCGGAGGTTCGAGTGTCTTTCGGCAGATAGGTCGTTAAGTGAGGTGTTTTGCTGTTGTGTCATGGGAAAATTAAGCAAAATGAATCAAGTTAAATCAAAGACAACAAAACTTTGCTATATGATCCTGAGAAAAAAAAAGTTCAAATTAATTATTTTTAAAGTTTAATTCATTGACAACTATTTTTTTTTGTCTCATTCATATCATTTTTTTTACAATTGGTTTCTCTGTTAATTCCCATATAGTTGTTCAGTAACTTCCGTTTTACAGTGGGCAAGATGATCAAATTTCGAACTGAAATTGCCCATTAAGAAATATTTATTAGAAAATACATTCAGTTTAAAGCGTACTATGGCCTTATAATCGAGAAAATGGCCGGTGTTTTGATTGATGTTCGTTTTTCATGTGCCATGTCCCTTAAGGACGCTGGCGGTCATGGCTCTCCACAATGTACTGTAGCTTTTAGTAATTTCTGCCTTCTCCGCTAGTTCTTGTTCTGTCAACCATTTACGCAAGTCTTCTTCTTCTTCTTCTATACACCCTGTCCCTTAAGGACGTTGGCGATCATGGCTCTAAGCAGTGTCCTGTCTTTTCTAGCTTTTAGTAAATTCTGCCTTTGCGCTGAAGAGAGATGAGAAAAGAAAATCGTCTTTCGTTGATTTAGTGTTGGGAGTCTGACATCAAGAATTCGCCTTCCTGACAAATCGACCAGGGTGAGATTCGAACCCGGGTCTCATGGTCAGAATAGTTGCATCTGTGAGGAATAGGTTGTAAAGTGGGGACTGTAATGGTCCCTTAAAGACCCAGTATATTAATTATATAAGGAAACGATTACGTGTCTTTTAGCTGCTGCTGCTGGTCAAAGAGGCAACCCGGTAATTATTTGTTATCTACTACTAATTTATGTGACCGAGTGGTTAGAACGTTTGCTTTCTGACCATGAGTCCCGGGTTCGAATCTCACCATGGTCAATTTGTCAGGAAGGCGACTTATTGATGTTATCGCTCTGGAGGAGGCGACCTCAGCGTGCGGCACCTTTGGAAAGTGACTGGACACTATACCAATTTCTAATAAATGTATGTTAAATGAACAAACACTTTCAATTCGAAATTTGATACTTTCCGTCTGTAAAAAGACTAGATGATAATTATAAAAATGATATGAATTTGACAAAAAAAAAAGTTGTCAAAGAATTAAACTTTAAAAAATTTAATTTAAATCAAAGGTTGGGAGTAAAATTGGGTAGACGGAACCCTTCGATAGCTGTGCTGGCACGAAGTCACAAGTCATCGTGACCGAGGGTTTGAGTGTGCTGGTGTTGTTCAGATTGCGGATCGCGCTTGATAACACGCTTCTCTCCCAGAACTAAGGTCTGCTCAGCTGAGTTGCAGTATAAACCACAGGTGGGTTCTTTGGGTGTTGAACAAATACAAATTGTGCCCGAGCAAGCGTCTGCAATAGGGATTGGCTAGCCGCCCTCGTAGACGGATATCCTCGTATACGAGAGGCCAGCCATCATCACTACTAAATCGGAAATTCTCCTCGAAGATACCACAGGTACTGTTATCAGTTCTTTGAGTTTATTCCAAATTGTTATTGTTTCTGTTTGAAGAGTGTTTTCCTTGTTTGTATATTTCTTTAAAATGCACTTCGTTTCCCCTTTTTGAAATATATATTTGGTTGTTATTTCTAGTTTCCGCGGTGTCTTTTCTAAATAAATGAATAACATCAGTACGAAGCGTTGATTTTTTTTTCTCAATCAGTTACACAGATTGCTGAGAATTAGACCACAATGTTGAATCATCCTAATTTCCCCTATATTTCAAATTTATGGAGAGAGTTGCATTCAGACAGCGTTTCCAAGGAAATACTACATTACGGAACAGTCTCCCATGTGGATGCTTCCCTGAACACAACAATCTACGGAATATTAAAAATTATCCTCGTAATTTCAACAGTATTACTGGCGCTGCCATACTACTAAGTAGCAAGGTCTGAAAGCCTGCAAACGTATATACAGGGCTATTGGGGAAACGTTACAATCTGGATTTGTAGAAAATTAGATCCTCACCGGGTGCTGCGTAAACGTGGCCTTGTATCAAAATTTAGCTAAGGTTATTAAATAAAATAGGCTCTTCATTTTGGGGTAAAGGTTAGCTAAATAATCTCGCCGTGTCCCTTCAAGGCATTGGTGACCATGGTCCTCCACATTTCCTTGTGTTTGTAGCTCTAAATATCTTTTGTCTTTTTGTTATCTCTCCTAAACCATGTTTCATCATTCATTTACTCAAACACGTTCTTTTTCTTCTTCAATATGATGTTCTCCTTCAGGACGTTGGCGATTATGGTCCTCCACAGTTTCTTGTCCTTTGTAGCTCTAAATAATTTCTGTCTTTTTTCTTATCTCTCCCAGACCCTGATCCGCCCTCCGTTCTCTCAAACTCACCAGGTAGATTATACGTTGCTTTCCTCTGGTCCTCTTACCTATCAATCTGTCCTATGAGTATCAGATTTTCCAAGCCCATTTGCCTCATTACGTACCCCAGAAATTTCAACTGCTTTTCTTGATGTCAATCACAAATATGTTTTTTGGTGCTGTTTTCTCTAAAACTCCGTCGTTGCTCACATATTCGGCCTATAGTATCCTCAGCATCTTTCTGTAGAACAATATTTCTGTTGCCTCAAGTCTCTTCTTCATCTTTGAGGAGATTGAACTTGCATTCACCGCTATATAGAAGGACTGATACTACATAACAGTTCAGTACTCGTTTCTTTGTTTCTAACGATGTTTTCTGCTGCTTAATACTTTGCTTAGCTTTTGGAAGGCATCTTTCGCTATCCCAATACGCCTTCGGATTTTCGTGTCGCTCTTCTTCTTCTTTTATACTAAAACACTTACCAGATAAACTAAAAAAAAAATACCTCCACTTCTTTTGGGGGTTACGATAAGTGAGCTAATAAGTCTATATTTCTGAGATGTAATTATTTACACTATTTATATTGTTCGGACTGTTGTTCTCATCTTTGTTGCTATATTCACGATGTTGAGGCCTGGTACGTGTAGCTAAAACATTCTATCTCGGTGAACCAAATAAAGTGTTCGGTTCGAAAGTTCAATCAGCTGAACAAGGCCAGAGTGTCGTGAATATGGCAGCAAAGATATGAACAAAAGTTCGAAAAATGTAAATAGTGTAAATAGTGGGCTAATCAATTTGACCATTACTACTGAATAATGAGTTCGAACTTCATTACGTGCTCATATACGTGGCCTTGTGTCAAAACCAAGCCAAGCTTTAAAAAATAACATAGCCTCCCTCATCTTGTGGAAAAAGGTTATATTTCTCGTCTGGTTGATCATAAGTATTGAGTTGTAAGTCGGTGCCACATACGTCACCTCTGTTGTCAAAGCTATAATAAGCTTATTAAATAATAACTTCATGTCTCTACGATTAATTTCCTGATCATTTCTCTCAACCGGAAACTGTTTCTTTTTCTCACTTCCGTCAGCTATAAAAACAGTTTACTTAAAGAAAAGTTTCTATCATTGGAAATTCATTAAAGTTCTATTTTCGATTGAATTTGGAATCTGGAACCGATTCTAAGTCGGGACAAGTGAGACATACAACTTGATCTATTTTCAGGAGAATAAAATGAGAACTGTAATAACAATAGATAGCGAAACGATACCCGTGCATCCGCATAGATTATTTTGGACATTACGACGTCGTGTAATGGTTAGGAAGCTTATCTCGACAGATCAATTACGACGGAATAGTGAGTTCGATCCTCACTGGGTGCTTAATACTTACGGCTTTGTGTCACATCTAAGCTACTAAAGAAGAGCAATGGTTAGCAAACTAATTTTGTAGTCCCAGAGCTAGTGTAGCCAGTGTATAATAGACTGATAGGGTGAGTCTCTTTCCGAGTTGCTAGCTGCTGCACAGACCGCACATATGTTTAAACACGTTAATTACGTAAGGTAGACCATTCAAATATATTCATTTTTTAAAAAAGTACCAGTTCCATAACATCAGCGATGATGAGGTTTAAGCACTTCCGGTCTCAATAGGGTATGCTGGGAACAAAACATATCTAGGGGCAGTTTGAATAAAGTAGACGTTGAGTTTAGCACATCTCATGTCTTTCTTTGTGTTACTACAGTATTTTAGAAGCCATGTTGTTTATTTGTCCACCCTAAGCCCCGTGGAACTATACCATTCTCTTCGGGACATAGACGATGAGAATTAGACTCATATTACTTTTCTTTTATTATTTTGTCAGTTTGATGATCGCAAGGGCTTGAAACCCAGGGTCACAAACTCACATAAATAGCTATATATATATATATATAGGTACGCTATATTTATGGGTTAAAGTGCTCAAGATCAAATTTATGCGTATACAAATATAAAAGTGGACATTGATCAAAGATAGCGGTGCGTTTAATAAAATATAAAGTTCGTGAGATGACATTGAGGGTTGCGCTTAAGCATCAAATATACTGTCGCAGATGGCCGTTGACTTCAAAGTTTATATCCACAGACAGACTGTTTTCGCTGTTTACAGCTCATCGCCTCTAGCTAGGATCGAAACCCGACTGTTCGTGAGATCAGACTTCTAACCACTAAGCCGTCGGCGCGCGGTAGGAATCAATTTTTACGTATTTACTTTTTGTAAACATGGGTGTTGACAGTGACTCAATTCGCTTACGCGAAGAGTCGCTATATATATATATATATATATATAAATATATATATATATATATATATATTTATATATATATATATATATAATGTACAAATGTAAAGAGAACGAAAATAATATAAATTCAAACGTTCATAGCATTAATTTAAAAGAGGGCTCAATCCAAAAAGTAGAGCAATAGTTATTTATTATAAGTTATTACATACGAACGAAAGTAACCATTACAAAAATGCATATTTGTTTCGATGCCTATTTCAAACATCTCATCAGGTAGTGATCAAAGGTAACCATCTTTGGTACCACCTGATGCATCGAAGGCATCGAAGCAAATATGAATTTTTATGATAATGCTACATATATATATATATATATATTTTGTAGTGGTAACATATATATATATATATATATATATATATATATATATATATATATATATTCGGTGGAGTAATGGATAGCGGGTTGGATTGAGATATCGTAGAGCTGTGTTTAAATTTCATTCGAATCCATTACATTCATTTCAGTGCAAAATATATTTGGGAAGGCATTAATCGTCTTCTTCTCCCTCCAGCTATGAGTAAATAGCAGGACAGACTGGGTTCTATAGTCTTGGATGGCAACTGGTCTAGGAGAAGGATAACTCTGAATTCAAAACCTGCGGAGGGTCGTTTGGGGACCTTGTGGTCATAGTGCACCATGTCTCTGTATTCGGCCCTTCAAAAAGTTTGAACCCTCATAGGTCAAATTCGATGGAAGAGTCGAGCATATATAAGGGTCGGCATAGAATTTTAACCGCTGTCCATAAAACACGAAATAATAAGGATCGAGATAAAATCTTAAACCTCTAATGTGGTTGTCGCAACCATAGTATTAAAATTAGACTGTGTGCAAGGAGAATGGAGTCTCCTAGATGTCCAGCGTCCTGGGTATGATGTTAAACTACATCCGCGTCCAGTGAAAGGCGATAAACTACTTCCAACAGCAAAGGCGCGAGGTTTTGAAAAGCGTAGAACCACCTCTTAATTGCTGGTATTTCCAGGTCCACCCTGACCCGGGGTGGTAGCACCTGTTAATGGGCAAATAGTTAACCCCGAAACTGAAGTAAAAAGCATTATAAAAGTGTAAAAATAGGTTTTAATACCAGAAATACTTTGTAAAAATTATTACCAGAAATGTTTGAAAAAAAAACTATTGCCAGCAATATATTTTTGAGAAAAAAACAAATATTACCAGCAATACATGTGATCATACTCAAAAATATAAGTGATTGAAAAATGGTTCAAATATATATGTACTAGCAGTAGAGCCCGGCGTTGCCCGGGGATGTAACAGTAAGAGATAGATCAAGTATTGACCATCATAAAAACTGAAAAATAAAATTGACAAAGATTATTGTTTAAGGTTGACGGACATGCATGTCTTAATTAGTTTTTTTTTTTTTTTTTTGTTACGAATTGGTCAAACCCAAACTCAAACAAAAATATTGGATATAACAGGGGAAGATTGGTTCAATGTTTGTTTTTGCCTCATGACGATTTGAAATAGGAAAGAAGGGGTTAAAATAATAATTAGAAGCTATAAAATGAGTTTGGAAAAGAAAGTCTCTTTGTCTTTTCGTTTAGCCATGAAATTTGCTTCCTGGTTTCTTTCTCCTTGACTCTTTGTTTCCTTCTTTTCCTTCACTTCCTCCTCCTTGACTGTCTAGCTGTCTTTCATATTTTCTTTTTTTCTTTCCTTCTTTCTTTCTTTCTTTCTTTCTTTCGTCGAGTTCTCCTCCTCCTCCTTGGCTGTAATTCTTTCTTTTTCCTTCTTCAAGTTCTCCTCCTCCTTGACTGTCTTTCTTTCTTTCTTCTTTAAGTTCTCATTCTCTTTGACTAGCTTTCTTTCTTTCTTTCTTTCTTTCTTTCTTTCTTTCTTTCTTTCTTTCTTCGAGTTCTCCTCCTTGGCTGTAATTCTTTCTTTTTTTCTTCTTCAAGTTCTCCTCCTCCTTGACTGTCTTTCTTTCTTTCTTCTTTAAGTTCTCATTCTCTTTTTGACTTTCTTTCTTTCTTTCTTTCTTTCTTTCTTTCTTTCTTCGAGGTTCTCCTCCTCCTCCTTGGCTGTAATTCTTTTTTTTTCTTCTTCAAGTTCTCCTCCTCCTTGACTGTCTTTTTTCTTTCTTTCTTCTTTAAGTTCTCATTCTCTTTGACTAGCTTTCTTTCTTTCTTTCTTTCTTTCTTTCTTTCTTTCTTTGAGTTCTCCTCCTCCTCCTTGGCTGTAATTCTTTTTTTTTCTTCTTCAAGTTCTCCTCCTCCTTGACTGTCTTTCTTTCTTTTCTTCTTTAAGTTCTCATTCTCTTTGACTAGCTTTCTTTCTTTCTTTCTTTCTTTCTTTCTTTCTTTCTTTCTTTCTTCGAGTTCTCCTCCTTGGCTGTAATTCTTTCTTTTTTCTTCTTCAAGTTCTCCTCCTCCTTGACTGTCTTTCTTTCTTTCTTCTTTAAGTTCTCATTCTCTTTGACTGTCTTTCTTTCTTTCTTTCTTTCTTTCTTCGAATTCTCCTCCTCCTCCTTGGCTGTAATTCTTTTTTTTCTTCTTCAAGTTCTCCTCCTCCTTGACTGTCTTTCTTTTCTTTCTTCTTTAAGTTCTCATTCTCTTTGACTAGCTTTCTTTCTTTCTTTCTTTCTTTCTTTCTTTCTTTCTTTCTTCGAGTTCTCCTCCTCCTCCTTGGCTGTAATTCTTTCTTTTTTCTTCTTCAAGTTCTCCTCCTCCTTGACTGTCTTTCTTTCTTTCTTCTTTAAGTTCTCATTCTCTTTGACTAGCTTTCTTTCTTTCTTTCTTTCTTCGAGTTCTCCTCCTCCTTTCTTTCTTTCTTTTTTCCTTTTCAAGTTTCCTCCTTTGACTTTCTCTTTTTCTTTCTTTCTTTCTTTCTTTCTTTCTTGAGTTCTCCTCCTCCTCCTTGGCTGTAATTCTTTCTTTTTCTTCTTCAAGTTCTCCTCCTCCTTGACTGTCTTTCTTTCTTTCTTCTTTAAGTTCTCATTCTCTTTGAGCTTTCTTTCTTTCTTTCTTTTTTCTTTCTTTCTTTTTTCTTTCTTTTTCTTCGAGTTCTCCTCCTCCTCCTTGGCTGTAATTCTTTCTTTTTCCTTCTTCAAGTTCTCCTCCTCCTTGACTGTCTTTCTTTCTTTCTTCTTTAAGTTCTCATTCTCTTTGACTAGCTTTCTTTCTTTCTTTCTTTTCTTTCTTTCTTTCTT
>CAHIKZ030001558.1:1175000-1230000 GCA_903632075.3 Acanthosepion pharaonis
TGAAACTCTGTTCTCATCGTATTTCTTTTCAGAAGCATGAAGTCTTTTTACTCCAGTGTCATCAGCAGTAGAATGTGTATATATATATATATATATATATGTGTGTGTGTGTGTGTGTGTGTGTGCATATGCAATAATGATATCCCAAAGAACCAGTTGTATGAAGTCAGGTAATCTTTACGAACCTATTCTGCTTATTTTCTTTTCATTCTGAGAATGGAAACAAATCACTTTATAGTATCAAAAAGTATTAAACCATTTTCATAATAGAAAACATTTATTTATTAAGATATTTCCAGATTGAAATTCAGTTCTCATCATATTTCTGTTCAGAAGTATGATGCTTTTTGACTCTAGTGTCATCAGCTGTGTTATACTTTCTTTGTCACATTCGAAATGAATCGCTGTTGCCCCAAAGATCCAAAGGAAGACCGATCAAATTTATGACTAGAAGATCTGCCGCCATTTTAACTTCAAAAATATTTCTTTTGTCAGAATAAATTATGTTCATAACAGAAATCCCTTTTCAGCCTCCGTAGAACTTACAGTAATGGTATTAATTATAATCTTAGTTATTCTATATCGGCTAGTAATATATAAGATTATTTTCGGATAATCCAACAACCGGTCCGCTAATCTTTTATAATTTTAAGAATCGGTTCGCGAGAACAGGTGCAAACCGGTAGGGTGCCAACAATGTGTAAATGTGTAAGTTGTAATTAATTTCTGTTTTAACTTTAAAAAGCCTGTCTCTTCCCCCATTTTGTTCTTCTTATCAATGTTTGTCTCCTTGCCTTTCAAAAGGGCGAAATAATTTCGACTACGTTTTTCACACCGCGTACTCTTTTGGCGGTGTTTTTTTATTATTATTATTAAATGTTCATCCAATAACAGGTCCAAGAGCCACTCAAGA
The DNA here is from genome assembly GCA_903632075.3 of Acanthosepion pharaonis. Lineage (NCBI taxonomy): Eukaryota > Metazoa > Mollusca > Cephalopoda > Sepiida > Sepiidae > Acanthosepion > Acanthosepion pharaonis. The sequence goes on from CAHIKZ030001558.1 coordinate 1,175,914, forward strand.
TAGAGGGTTACTGAATGAAGTTGTTGCATGGACGGACGTAAAATAGGGAAGTAAGTGCAAATTATGCGGATATGTAGGCCAGGTAACAGGTTGACCGTAGACTTAAAGAGATCAAGATCGCAGTGATCGGGGAAGCAACGTTTTACGGCATTATTTTTTTTAATCATTTCACGCCAAGCAGGGTAATAAAGCCACTGTGTAGATTAAAGCGTTTGCACGCTTCCCTGCTTAACCATCTGATATGAAGCAGACTGCTCGGTCTTCACTGGGTTCCTCTCGACAATACTTTTTTTTAAGCTTGGGATTATCGCAAGCCAGCTAGTCTGATTGCTCATAAATATTGAGTAGTGTGTTTGATCCTCACTAAGTGCACGGTTACTAGTGACCTTGTGTTAAAACTAACCTAATCTTATTAGATAACATACTTTTCTCATCTTAGGATAACTGTAAGTTGGCTAGTATGAATTGCCATAATTATTGAGTAATAGACAGGATATGTAAACAACAACGATGTTTTAGAAAAAATGAAAACAAAAAAGGACACTGATATTTAACACCAGAAGGAAACAATGTTGTTCTTGATATATAAAAGTTTATATAGCGTTTTCTCAAATATACAGCGTGTATCAAAAATACTTTTACACACTTTGGGGTCAGGTTCCTCACACCAAAACAAGGACAAATGTTCAAACAAACATATGTCCTTCTCTTTTGTATTTTAAAGTTTAAGGTAGACGCTGTTAAATATACAATGCAAGATACTATCCAAAAATACTTTTACAAACTTTGGGCGGTTGTTCCTGATACAAAAACAAGGTAAAATGTCCATAAAAACATCGGCCATCGTTGTACTGCAACTTATAACAAATGTTCAAAATGTCCTCCGCTTGCTTCTACACAGGAATGCACCCGTCGGATCATTGACTAGCGGACCCTTTCAAATACTTCTATCCGGTACCGAATAGGTGCGGCAGACCACCATGGCACGTTGATGAATTGTCCCTGCCTTATTAATATCTGCTGCATGAATCAATTGTTTTTAGGTGGTCCCACTTTCTTTAAACTTAACAGAAAAACGAGGGATTTGAAGACATATGTTTATATGAACTTTTGACCTTAGTTTGGTGTGAGGAGCCTTTGTAAAACTATTTTTGATACACCCTACTTATATACAGGGTGGCAATAAGGTCACTATGCAGTTACTTACAATAACCATTACGACAAAGCAATTAATCAACAGTCCACAAAATTATGATTAAAATGGTTCTGGTTAATTCTGGTTAATAACAATTAAATGCTTTGGTAAACATTAGTAAGTTAATTACCAATACTGTTCAAACTGCAAGCCACCTGGTTCAATGCTTTGCCTTTTTATTATAAATAACTGTATAGTAACTTTATTGGCACTCTGTATGTGTATACAACATAATGAGGAAATATCCAAATGTTGGACAGTTTTTGTCTTGAAACTAAAGCCATTATACGAAGCTTGGAACGGCTCATGATAAAACATAATAGACATGCGTTGTCTGTTATATTTAACAATATATATCTGAATATATATATATATATATATATATATATATATATATATATATATATATATCTTAAATTAAACATATACATACATACACACACACATACATATATATATATGAATCTTAAATTAAACATATACATACATACACACACACACACACACACACACACATATATATATATATATATATATATATATATATATATATTAATCTTAAATTAAACTTAAAATTTAAAGTTTAGTTAAACTAAACTTTAAATCTTAAGTTTAATGTAAGATTTAGGTTTTTGTTTCGAAACATGGTAATTTCTGTGTCACGATGAATACATATATTTAAATTTTTGTGTGTGTGTGTGTGTGTGTGTGTGTGTGTGTGTGTGTGTGTGTGTGTGTGTTGTTGGTAATAAAATATACTTTTAAGGTATGCTATATTTATGGGTAAAGGTGCTCAATATCCGAGATAGAGCGTATGTAAATATAAACAAAAAGAACAGTATAAATAAACGCATTGAAACATAGCCGTTACCGCCCACCCAATAACCGTTAGGATAATACACGAAACCTAGGTACCCATAATGCATCATTCGCAAGCATTTCTAAAGAGTTGAGCCCAAACAGAGCACAGATGGCCTGAAGTTTGATTTGAAGCATGAAACAGACTGTCACCATTTGAACCTTTGAATGTCAAAATCTGACCAAATGATTCAGCATGTATTTTTTTTTTTTACTATTTTTGGAAAATACTCTCTGATCGAACGGAGAACATTAGAACATTTTGTTGTTCCGCTGTATAAATAGCTGCATTCATAAGAAATAAAAACAAAAAAAAAAAGGAAGGCTTTCAGTTATCGTGTAACGTTAAATATATACGGAAGAAATCATATAAAGCAATAAATTTTACCGACGACCTTCAAGACCTGTTTCCATCCAGGCAACACATGGTAGCGTTGCTTGTAACCTAAGAAAAAAATAGTTTGTTGACGCTACTGGCAGATTTATTTGAATTCCTCCTGTCTCTAAGCCATGTCACATCTAATTTAAAGAGATAAATCGTGTTAACTACTGAGACGTTTAAAATCATTCTACAGAAAATCTATTTAAAATCGTCCTTAAAATCGTGCTGTTATCTTACGTTACTCCCTCCCCTCTGATTTGTTAAGGATGTGTTTCAAGACTCCTTGGGGATTTCTGAAACTGTGGATAGTCTTCTACTTCTGTGTGCCGAGTTGCTTCTGGATGTTGGCGATCATGGCTCTCCACAGCATCCTGCTCTTAATAATTTCTGCCTTTTTATCTTTCCTAAACCCTATTCTACTATCCATTTATACAAGCTCGTTCTTTTTCTTCTTCTATGTTCCGTGTTCCTTTAGGACGTTGGCAATTATGGCTCTCCACAACATCCTTTTCCTTGGTAGATTTAAATAAATTTAGTCTTTTTGTTATCTCTCCTCGGCCCTGTCGAACCATCCATTTATAAAAACTCGTTCTTCTTCTTCTTCTTCTTCTATGGGTTGTGTTCCTTCAGGACGTTGTTAATTATGGCTCTCCCCAACATCCTTCTCCTTTGTAGCTTTAAATAAATTTAGTCTTTTTGTTATCTCTCCTCGACCCTGTCGAACCATCCATTTATAAAAACTCGTTCTTCTTCTTCTATGTTCCGTTTTCCATCAGGAGCTTGGCGATCATGGTTCTCCACAACCTCTCCTTTGAAGCTCTTAATTTGTTCTTTTTGTTATCTCTCCTAAATCTTGTTCTGCCAGCCATTTACTCAAGCTCGCTAGATAGGTTCTGTATCAAATTTTCGAAGCTCTTTTTCCTCATTGTACCCTAGAAATTTCAACTAACTCTTCCTGATATCTCTTTTTTGTTTCCATTTTCTCTAAAACATTGCCGTTGTTCCGATGTACGGTCCATGGTATTCTCAGCATCCTTCTGTAGGACCACATTTCTGCTAATTCAAGTCTCTGCGAGGAGATTGTCCTGCCATACAGGAGGACTCTTTTCTTTGTTTCTAACAAAAATTTCCCGTTTCTTAATATTCTGCTTATCTTTTGGAAGGAATTCTGTCCATATCCCAATGTGCTTTTGGATTTCAATGTCGCACTTTCCATCTCTTCAAAAACTTCATAGATATTTAAATCTTTGTCCTTGTTTCATTTTGGTATCTCCAATTTGTAATTTGCGTGTTGTGCTGTTTTTGTTGCCGCAGAATGATATTCTTTAAAGCAAATAACCCCCAAGCAAGGCGGGAGTGTCACTAGCACGCGAGGGGTTACAAACACTGAGAGTAAAAAGGAGTGTTTGGGAAAAGGATAAAGAGAAGGACGGGGATCAAGGTCAAGACATCAGAAGATGTCGATTGACATTACATTTGAATATTTGAAGGCTATAGCTATCAGGGAAGCAAGTGATAAGAAGGGAGTTCCACTAACGAGAGGTGCGAGATAAAAAGCTGTTGGAGTAGAAGAGATGGCCACATTTAGCCGTTTCGAAAGTGAAAAGGTGGGGCCGAGATGCCAACCTAGTAGCACGCTTAAATTCATGAAGTTTGGAAACCAGTGGAAGTATCTTGTCACTCATATTAACGTTGCTCTCTCTCTCTCTCTCTCTCTCTCTCTCTCTCTCTCTCTCTCTCTCTCTCTCTGTGTGTGTGTTCGGAGATAAAAGAGAACTTCAACAAAGGTAATTCTACATTTACCTATTTGTTCAACACTTTGACGTGTATACCGTCTAACTAGACACTGGGTGACGTTGCAGTCATGAAAGGAACATGTCTCCATTCTTCGACGTGTAAGACTCGACTCCCCGAAAAAAACTTTATCTATCTAATCATTCCCACGCTCGTTCAGCCAATCACAATCGACTTTTTTTTTGTCCTGTACCTTGACCTCAAAGGTCAAACTGAGGAAGTCAGGGCAGAACACACTTCTCTAAAAAAAAAAAAACAATAATCTAATAACATGTAACAAACGGGTGTGAACTGAAATAAAAACAAATTTCTGTCATTTCCATGACATTTGAAGCGTTAAACATTGCTTCTAATCCAACATAAATAATACTTATTAATTTGACAGGTTTTACTTACTTGGCAAGATTCGAACCCTTTTATTGGTCAGTGTGCATCGGAAGGCATCCATAAAACCTTTGCGAAAGTTCTCGTTAAAACCACAGTAGAGAATCGGATTCAAAGAACTGTTGAGGTAGGCAACGTACAGCGCCACGTAGCGGAGGGTTTCAATAAAGGCGGGAAACTGAGAAAGGAAAAAGGTATTTTTAAAAAAAAGACGAGTAAAAGAAACGAAAAAAAAGGAAATCATTTTAGCGATTTGGTTATTGGGGTTATGTTTGGTTTATTAACATCAGAAAATTCAAATTGATTGCTCACCTTTTATAGACTTTTCTTTTATATTTAAAATCTGCACAATACAACAGATAGATAGATAGATAGATAGATAGATAGATAGATAATGAAGAGACTGATGGAACATCAAGTATAGATAGATAGATAGATAGATAGATAGATAGATAGATAGATAGATAATGAAGAGACTGATGGAACATCAAGTATAGATAGATAGATAGATAGATAGATAGATAGATAGATAGATAATGAAGAGACTGATGGAACTTATCAAGTATAGATATGAATAGATATGAATAGACTTAGATAGATAATGAAGTGACTGATGAAACTTATCAAGTATAGAGAGATAGATATGAAGAGACTTAGATAGATATGAAGAGACTTAGATAGATATGAAGAGATTTAGATAGATAGATAGATATGAAGAGATTTAGATTGATAGATAGATAGATAGATAATGAAGAGACTGATGGAACTTATCAAGGATAGATAGATGAATGAATGAATGAATAGATAGATAGATAGATAATGAAGAGACTGATGGAACTTATCAAGGATAGATAGATAGATAGATAGATAGATAGATAGATAGATAGATAGATAGATAGATAATGAAGAGACTGATGGAACTTATCAAGGATAGATAGATAGATAGATAGATAGATAGATAGATAGATAGATAGATAATGAAGAGACTGATGGAACTTATCAAGGATAGATAGATAGATAGATAGATAGATAGATAGATAGATAGATAGGGAATATATTCACATAAGATTTGGGTTACATGAAGTAAAATTAAATCTTAAACATAATCATATATATTTCATATCAATAGAAGCTTACTCCTAAAATTAAATCCAATCTCCTGTTTCCTGGCAACCAGTTCTATTATTGTCCTCTATGTTTCTTGCACTGTCAGTAACCCCTTGCATGTTACTGGTTTTATTGCATAGGTTTGAAGTGAAATGGTTAAAAAGAAAAAAATCTAAAAGAAAAAAAGCGATATCTGCTCATTGTTTGAAAAAGGAATCGGTCTAATAAGTATACCCTGATGACTGCGGCAGGATATCGATAAAACTATATATTCTTTAATATTATCCACGCGCAAAAATTCTCGATATGAAAACAGGCACTTACCTGCTTTTGAGAACGGAAGAGTCCCCAAAATGAAAGTATCTGTTGTGGTGACCAGCAGATGATGAATACAATTAGAACGATAATTAGCATTTTTATCACCTGGAAATAAAAAAAAAAGATCAGGTACGAAAGTGATCTGTTTGAACAGAAGTGTAAACACACAACGCGATCTTTGCTCAAGCTTTCCGCCAGGCCAATGATTACCCGAGTTGCATTTCAATCCTCGATCTCGTCAGTGTTCGCCAAAACCTGGGAAAGGGCGCGATGCACGCTCACAAGGTAAAAACACGAAAGAAAGAAAATGTCATGTCATGAAATTAAGAACACGAAGGCTGTTTCTCATATTATATGTAAGTGATTTATTCAGGGCTTCACCTACTCATCCGGGTGGGTGGGTAGGTAGGTGATTTTTGATAACTTTGTTAAATAATAATTTAGCAGACTATTATTTTCAGGAAGAAGTTTATCTCTGCTCTGATTTCCTAAGGTTGACCTTAGGGATCAGATGCAAGACAAAATAAGGAAGTCGATTCTGATTGGCTGAACTAGCGTGGAAATGATAGAGATATAATAAAGTTTTTCAGTGAGTTGGTTCTTACACGTCAAAGAATGTAGATGTGATCTCTTTCATGTCTGAAACGGCTTCCCGGTGACGGAGAGCGACCCCACTGGATTGTTAGAAAATGTAGACGTCGACGACATTAATAAAGGTAGTCAAGTTAAAAATTTCCTGTGCTGAAGTTCTTTTATCTCTGGACCCAAAATAACTAGCGATCACCGGCCGAGAGACAAGAATCCAACATTATCATCTAATTGACGCCGTCACTCAAAACCACCGCGCCCGAGAGCTATGCAACATTGGCTCAACTAGGCGCCGCTGACCAGGATCGCCCATCCAGCACGAGAGAGAAGATATACAACAGCTTGCGAAGTTGTATATGCGAAAAAGAGGCGACAGAGTCTAATATAAATAATCCCTAACAAGACCTCGTGAACGATTTTGAACTTAAAACTGGAGTGTAATGAGCGTGTAGCTCCAATCCAGGTGTGGCAGCAATATTCTATTTTTGATCTAATCAGACTCTTGTAAAGATAAATAATGGTAGAAAAAGTCAGGTTATTCCAGGAGCGATAAAATAAACCAACCATCTTTCCATCACCTTTGACGTATATATTTGTTGTGAGACCGTAACATACCTACAACATGGACTCTTCCAGGACTATATAAAGTATGCGATATAACACTCTAGGAGAAGAGGAGGAAAGAGAGAGAGAGAGAGAGAGAATTCTAATACCGTAGTATCAGCCACGTACGACTACCAATATTGGATACTAGCACATAGTAAGCTCCGCTTACTATGTGCTAGTAACCTTTTTATTTAATTTTTATTTGTAACCTTTTTATTTAATATATCTTTATGACCTCTAATCCGTGTTCCGTGTTTTCCTTCCGTGGTCCCAACTTTGGGTCCACATCAATATTCATATATGAGTTTCGCTTGAGACACAACAGACGTTCAAATCATGAAGCCACATTGAGGGAGCAGTCGTATATCATAATTGGAAAAAAAAACTTAGTATGTGATCAGTGATGATGAAATGATACTAGTTTGGATTTTGAAATATTGAATGTTATAAGCGGAAGCGGAAGCAGTAGAAACAGGAAGTAAGTGTAGAAACATTGCCGACTTTGTGTACGGCATGCAATACAAACCTTTCGTTTGGATTTCTCCTGAGCCAATGCAGTCGACATGATTGCCACTCCGGGAGCCTTTCGTTTTAGTAACGTCCAAACAATAATTGAATAGGCGAGAATCATAACTAGGATTGGGACAAAGTACAAAACAAATACGAACATTGTGTAGTAGACTTTCCTTTCGGGTTGGTCCACTTCACAGCGGTTATTTACATATGTTGTCGGCCATACTTCGTCGCAGTAAATCTCGTGTCGATTCGCCCAACGGAATTCGGTTTGGCGACGTACAATCAACTGGGGTATAGCAACCCCTATTGAGATTAACCATGTCACTGTGATGATTATGCCTGCACGGGTCGTCGTCATGCGCGCCCTCAGTGGGAAAACGATCGCTATAAAACGGTCTCCAGATATGATGGTCAAGCTTAACACGCTGGACGTGACAGCAACCACTGTAAAAAAAAAATTAATAATTGAGAAAAAAAAATAGATAAAACGAAACAATTTTTAAAAAGTTTTAGCGATAAAGATATAGCAGCCATTAAAAGCTTATGTGATCCATTATTGGGGCTACACAATCACAAATAACCGTACCAAATAATCGGAGACCGCATCATTACAGGAGTTCCAAAAGCAGTGACAGCTAAAATGGATAGCACATGTAACTGGAAGAAAATTAATGACATAACCAAGATCTTGACTTTCCATACCACCTCGAACAAAAGGTTAGGAAGGAAACCGCGATCAATACTGAAAATCCTTAACAAATAACTTTATTCAAATTCTTTGACCAAACTTGTATAAACGAAAATATTTAGTTGACTTCAGAAAGCTGTTTTCCATCAAAATTGTTTTAATAGAAAGATTTTATAATTTTCAACATACGCTGAATGCTTTATTAAGAAAAGCTGTATAAAGAAAAAATCTAAGAAAAATACGTATAAAGAAAAGGGTAATATATATATATATATATATATATATATATATATATATATATATATATGTATGTATGTATGTATGTATGTATGTATGTATTAGTAAGTTCGTCTTGTATAGCCAGCTTGACAGTTGAGAAAGGAGGGTATAAAGACAATTTAAAGAGTAACCTCTCAGTTGTTAATGTGCTTTATACTAACTTGAAGCAAGTTGTCCTGGATAGAAATAACTGGAGATATTTGTGCCAAAGTGATAACAAAAAATTTTAAATCAGTTGTATTGACTGGCTAAGAGACGAAAGACAATGGCGAACAGCGTCAGCAAAGTTTCCTGTTGCTATGTCCCAAGAACCTAACTTTTGAACAATATGGATTTTTATGCAAGTCACTAGCGGGACTGAAGTATCACATACAACACAAACATAAAAACTGAATGAGTATGATCCTCATGCGTCAAAATCAACAGGAGAGTCCATCATATATATATATATATATATATATATATATATATATATATATATATATAAAAAAACAGACCACTTTAACGTACCATTATAATAATTTATTTCATCAGTCCTTTTAAAGGATGCCGGATCATCAGATAGCACTTCCAAAAATGAAATGAAACGAAAAATGAAATTAAAATTGATGGGTAGTGTAAGTTTTTGTAATTTAATAGAGAGTGTAAAAGAAGTAGTTAAAGAGACATGGTAGATTATAGGGAGGGATTAATTTCCTATCTCTCTCTCAAGCATACTTTATATTGGGGAGGAGGAGTGACCAGACCTTGACCTATTTAGACGGTTAACTTAACGGAAGTGATATATTGAAATGGGAGGGGAGTAGGGAGAAAAGTAAAAGGCAAAAGAAAGAAGAGGGAGAGCGAGAGGCAAGTTAAGAAAAAGAGGCTGTAATTGGGTATATATATATATATATATATATATATATATATATATACCGAATATCTTGAGGCTCATGGCTACTCTTTCATGTGCTTCCGTCTTTTGTTACTAAACTCTGTTAGCTATTTCTTTTTCCTTTATCGATACCCCCTCCTCTCAGGACTGCAGTATATCAGACATAATAGCTGACAGTATAGAAAAGGCACTTTCTCTTCATCCATCTGCAGACATCTTAATCTTTGGTGACTTTAATGCGCACCATGACACCTGGCTTAAGCATTCTAAACGTACTGATGTTGCCGGTATTCAGACATTACATTTTTCCATTACTCAAATCGTGGACTTCCCTACTCGTTTCACTAGCCAAACCGAGCAAGAGGCTTCTCTGCATGATTTATTTCTTACCTCCTTTTCCTCGCTCTTGCCGAGCTTGGCAACACTACCCTGTTGGTAACTCGGGCCACTCTGTGGTAGCTATTAATATTTCGTTCCACTCATCTATTAAAGAGGAACCCCATATACATGAAACCTGTTTCCCTTACCAGTATGCTGATTGGGACTCACTCTGTGATTTTATTCGCGACGCCCCATGGACTGACATCTTTAACCTCCCAATTGAAAATTGCGCCAATATGATTTCTTCTCGGGTCAAATCCGGTATGGACGCCTTCATCCCTACTCAGAAATACCAGAAACCTCTCAATCCTCTCCATAGTTCACACCAGCTTTCTCGGCCGTTATAGCACACACGAACCATTGTTTTCGACTATACCAGCGTGACAGTTCTCGTCACAACAGGTGCCTATTCCATGCTGCTCGTAATAAATGTAAGCGAGTCCTCGAAGAAGCTAAGTCCCTGTTTGCCGAGAGAATGAGGCAGCGCATAGCCTCTGAAAACTTTGACTCTCGCGATATCTGTCGACTCTGTAATAAGGCATAATAAAGGTCTCTATTCCCCTCTTTCAATCATTTTGATGTGTTATCATCCTTTGCTAATAAATCTGAATGCTTTGCCCGTAAATTCCCCCTCAAACTCTACTCGTGACTCATCTAGATTATCTCTGCCTAAGTTCCCACTTAGAACTGAATCTCTTGAGTGACATGCATATAACTCTTCCATAGTTTCTGCAACCAGCTCAAAGCATATGGAATCGATGGTATCCCTGTAATAGTCATTAAGAAGTGTGCTCCCGAACTGACTCCTGTTCACTGTAAACTGTATGATAAATGCATCGCTTTCCTGCCTACTGGAAGTCATCGTCTGTTGTTCCAGTTTTTAAGAACTCTGGTGAACCGCCCGACCCTTCCAACTATCTTTTTGGAAAACTCCTAGAGGCCCTAATCAATGCTGAATGGGTTCATCATTTATCGCAGGGCTTTTTCTCAGGCAAGCAATATGGCTTTCGTTTCTCCAGGCCAACTGCTGATGTATTGACGATAATCGCTGAAAGAGTCTATCATACTCTAGATAAAAACGTTGAAGCCCGGGCTGCAGCATTGAACATCTCGAAAGCCTTTGACAGCGTCTGGCATATAAGTCTTCTCCACAAGCAGAAAAGTTATTGTCATGGGTCCTTACCTATAACTACAGAATGAACTCTTCCTAACACTATGTATACTGCGCCTCTCAAGAGAGAGGGACGAATCAAGCTGAGCTTCTCGACTTGACGGTCGAACTCTCTGCCTCTAAGCAGAGAGGAAGCCGGACGAGGCTCCGCCGAAGGGCAGAGTCTCGTTCGGGGAAGTTGACCAACCCGATCCCGTTTATACGGGTTCTACGGGCATTTTTTGGCCGAGCCTACGGGCTCGGGAAACCCACGTTAAACTCGGCCTTGTGCCACATGCAACCCTCGTGGTGGGGTGGGGGCTAGATACCGAATCGAGTCGAGCTTCTCGGCTTGACGGTCGAACTCTCTGCCTCTGAGCAGAGAGGAACCCGGACGAGGCTCCGCCGAAGGGTAGAGCTTCGTTCGGGGAGGTTGACCAACCCGATTCTGTTTTTACAGTTTTTACGGGCATTTTTCGGCCGAGCCTACGGGCTCGGAAATCCCGCGTAAAACTTGGCCTTGTGTCACATTTTTCCCTCGTGAGGGGGGAAGTAAATATCGAATCGAGTCGAGCCGATAGTAGTTCACTCCAAACTAGACTGACAGTCATACTAACACCTTCAACATTTTTTATTATTACGTGTAATAATGATTTCTTCTCGGATCAAATCCGGTATGGACGCCTTCATCCCTACTCAGAAATACCAGAAACACCTCAATCCTCTCCATAGTTCACACCAGCTTTCTCGGCCGCTATAGCAGACACGAACTACTTCATTATTTCTACCCTTGTGTTCGTGTTGTTCTTCCTTGGTCCTAACCTGGACCATAACAATTATGGTGTCTCCAGACGCATTTTTGAGCTGATCCAATCTTTCATATCAAGTCGTGAAATGGAACTTATCCTGAACGGACACTCGTCTAGATCCTTTCGTACCATCGCGGATATCTCCCCCACTCCAGGGCTCTATCCTTAGTCTTACGCAGTCTTTAATTTTCATTAACGAATTTCCCGATGACATCAGATCTCAACTTGGCATCTACGCTGACGACACTACCATTTACTTCTGCCTCGATAGTAAGGCTGATCAGTCCGACAAGGTCAAAATGGTAGCCGATGTCTAAAACAACCTTAAGTCCGTCCTTAAATGGGGCAAAATGGGGCTTATTAACGCCTCCAAAACTAAGCTTCTCTCCACTAATCATCTGAGAGAGAGCTCTCTCTACCTTCTATCAGTATGGCTGATGCTAACCTCCAGGAAAGTGACTCATTGCGCCTTCTCAGGGTAACGTTGTCAGCTGACATTAAGTGGGAAGACCTATACTGAATCCATTGCTAGGTCAGCTGGTAAGAATGTTGGTTCACTGTATCGTGCTAGACAATTTTTCTCTCCAGAATCTATCTTATATATCTATGTTTACTTATCGTCCATGCTTAGAATATTACTATCATGTGTGGTCTGGTGCCCCTGCTATTTACCTTCATCTCTTCCAAAGAAGAATCAGCAATATTATTGATCCTGATCTGGCAGCTCGACTGCAGTCACTTTCCCGCCGCCGTAAGGTTGCCTTTGTGTGTCGTTTCTATAAATACGTTCATGGCAATTGTTCATATGATCGCTTCGCTATGGTACCTAGACTTTATGGATTTAAGCGCAATACTAGACTGGTGTCGAGTTCTCATCAATTTACAGGTGAGCTGGCTAGATATATCCCTAAGTTCTATGCTAACAGTTTCTTTTCTCGTACTTCTCGCTTGTGAACCTCCCTTCTGGCTCCAGGATTTCCAGCCAAATTTAATCTGCAAAAATTTCAATGGAATGTTAATCGCTAACTACCGTCTTCTTGATTACTCTTTTCTCTTTCTGATTAATGATTCTGTTCCTAATTCTTTCACACCCTGTACCCTTGTGTTTTAGTGGCAATAATACCGCTAAAACACAAAAAAAAACATATTTTTTATTCTTAAATAAAGACATTGCAATGAAGGATGCCAATTAAAATGTTTAAAATAGGATGCAATCTTATAATCCAAGCCCACAGATAAAAGTTTTAACCAGAATTAAGAAGGTTCAGATAGAATCAGATTGGAATTTTTTTTTTTAGTTAATAACTGTCGATAGAAAAAAATTGATTTTCTAAAAAGAAAAACTGTTTAACCTTTAAATATCACCGATAATCAATTTCTTTATCTGGCAATGACTGCCAATGGAGTTTTTAGAAAAATAATTTCCTTTAATGCTTCAGCGAACAAAACAATATCGAGAAGAGACATAGAGTATCAATATACCCAGTCACCTGTGACTTTCTACACTATATATATATATATATATATATATATATATATATATATATATAGCTAAATTTATAGTTCTTAATTTTCTTCAGACTATGACTATTTCCTTTCGTCGGAAGAGAATGTGTATTTTGGGAAAACAGGAATAAATTTAGTCAATAAAATAAATCTCAAATAGAAAAGCAACACTTATGGCGCAATATAATTTCATATAATTTTCCCAATTTCATAACAATTATCCATATTTTTTTAAAAGCCTAGATATTCTGCACTATGCATGTTAGTATGATCTTTTTTACAATAATACATTTTGTTAGATGTTTACACAAGTTAGAGGGTTACAGAGTAACTGGCCCAATTTAGAGGCATATGTAAGGAGAATAATGGTTAGCCCTAGATTTGAACAGGTTAATATCGTAGTAATCGGTGAAGCGTCCTCTTCGAAACCAGTTCCGTAAAATAGCGATTCTTAAGAAAGAGGCTGCTCAAGTGGACAGATTTGCCTATCATACGGTTCAGACTCCTTTCGAGTCTTTTGAACGGAAGTAGAGGTTTATCCCTTGTTTCCTGTTTAGGATTGGGTTTCCGGTTCTTTCTAAAGATTTCATTCTGTTTCACTCCCAGTAGCCCCTTGTGCCTTAGGTAAATTAATTGAAAAAAATACGTTTCGAATTTGGGTGGGGTACATATTTGAGCTTTTAGCTCTGTTCAGCAGAGTTGAAGCATAAACCAGAGGTTGCCTCTGTGGGAACTGAAGAAATACAAAATGGCCTGAAGAAATACAAATGGCATGCCCAAGATACTGAAAACGAGAAATCACATTGATTTGCTGTGTACCTTCGAATCGAAGTAGCCGTGGTGATTATGTGACAGGAGATTTTTTCTGAAAAAAAAAAAGAAAAGAATGCCGAACTGCTATGTAATATCTTTTCTTTTTTTTTAAGCATTACGCCCCGAGCAAGGCGTGAGTCCACTAGGATGCAGGGGGTTGCAGAAGATTTGGAGCAAGAGCAGATAGGAGTGATAGAAGAAAGGATGAGGAGAAGGATAGTGGGTAGATCAAGGTAACTGAAGATGTCGATTGACATTACATTTGAATAGTTGGAGATTATAGCTCTCAGGGAAACAGTAATTGGGAAGGGTGTTCCACAGGCGAGAGGTTCGAGGTATGAAGCTATTGGAGTAGAAGAGACGCCTACATTTGAAAGTTTCATCTAATCTCCTATATGGCAGTGAATGCTGGACAATTTTCTCATGCATTTTAGAAACTAAGCAAAGGATTAAGATATAGGAAATATTGTTAGAAACAAAGAAAAAAGTGCTAAACTGCTATGTAATATCTAATCTCCTATATGGCAGTGAATGCTGGACAATTTCCTCATGCCTAAGCAAAGTATTAAGATATAAGAAAATATTTTTAGAAACAAAAAAGAGTGCTGAACTTTTATGTAATATCTAATGTAAATGGCGCAGCAACTCGTATACAATGATGCCAGTCTACTACCTAATCCCTATTGTAGACGCCTGCTCGGGCACATTTGCGTTTGTTCAACACGCACATAGCCTACCCGTGGTTTATACTGCATTTATACTGAGCAGACCTTAGTTACAGTTTCTGGGGGAGTGTGCGTTATCTAATGTGATCAACGGTCTGAACAAGGCCGGCACACTCAAACCCTCGGTCACGGTGACTTGTGACTTCGTGCTAGCACAACCACCGACGGCTCCCATGGGTTCCGTCTACCCAATTTCACTCACAAGGCTTGTGTTAACCCGTGGTATGTTTTTCAATTACTTTCCAAAGGTACCGCACGCTGGGATCGCTTCCTCCAGACCTGACATAATCGACCATGGTGAGATTCGAACCCGGATCTCATGGTCAGAAAGCGAACACTCTAACCACGTGCCCATATATGTAATATATAATCTCCTCTATATAGCAGTGAATTATGTACAATCGCTTCATGCCATTCAGAAAGTAAGCAAAGTATTAAGAGATAGGAAAAGGTTGCTCGAACAAAGAAATGGGTGCTGAACTACTCAATAATATCTAATCTTCAATATGGCAGTGAATGATGGACAATCTCTTCATGTCTTTAAGAAAATAAGTAAAATATTAAGAGACAGGAAAATGTCTTTGGGAGCAAAGAAAAAATTGCTACAATATTATGTAATATTTAATCACCTGTATAGCAATGAATGCTGAACAATTTCTTCATGTCTTAAAAACTAAGCAAAGTATGAATATATAGGAAAATGGCACGTAGTGAGGATCGAACTCACTACTCATGATGTGCAAGTTAAGCTTCCTAACATTTTTTAGGAATACAATGAAACACTTTCAAGTAATGTATTCGTTCCTTACTTGGATACTACTATAGCACACTGAACGAAGATTTATAAAAATAATTGTCGTCGACCACAAGGTGTGGATCATTTATAGTGAGTTCGATCTTCAATGAGTCCTTTACAGTTGCGAATTTGAACTAAAATAAGCTCGACCCAGGCACCATTACAAAGAAAAGAACACTGTCTGCTGGCAATATATGTGAAAAAGTCACTTTGATTGATTTCGACTCCCAGCGGAAGTTCACTGTCAATCGGCGCTATGCCATCCAAATCTGCGAAATGATACTTTTCTTTTTCACGGATGCGATGAACGTAAAAAAAAAAAAAGTTTTAGAAACATCACGAACAAATTCTAACCTTACTGCCAAATTATATTTGCTACTGTCAACTGAGTTAAGAATGCAGTGATTGTAACCTCGCTGACAGAAAAAGACTGCACTTAAAGGAGCCATCAACCAACGAAATAACAAGTAGAAATATAAACGGCTAATATTTATCTATCTCTAAAGATGGTAAATTATTATAGACTCACATTTAAACAACCAATATTTACCTATACCCAAACCAATTATTATTATTATTATTATTATTATTATTATTATTATTATATATAAAAAAAAAAAACAATATAAAATAATGATAATAATTAAAATTATAAATAAAATAAAATAAAGCAATAAAAAAAAAAACTCCCAGCATGCAACCCAAACTGTTCCTGTCGGAAATACGGACATACCGCCAAAAGACGTTATATTTGATACGGGCAATACGTGTCCAAATTCTCTCTTTTTTAAGGCTTGTAATACTATGGAGTAAATTCTCCCTTTTATCACATGTACCATAAAACAATTGTAACCTGAAAATACACATCAATTACAAACAAAAATATAAATAAATTATATTAAATTAACATACAATTTACCATGCATTTCCCGTTGTGTACTTTTTATTTCCTTTTAAGTATGCTTTTATCTCCGTGAACACGAGGCTAAATTCTGCTGTGATGTAAGTCAACCCCCACATGCTTATAGACGCATATAATAAACGACCAATATTTACCTATTCCCGAAACAAGTAAATACTTATTTTTATATTTACTTTTGATAAGGATACAGAGAAATCCAATCATTTATACATTTTTCTAAATGATTGGATTTATCTGTATCCTTGGAAACTAAAAAATATGAATTGTATGTGCGTTTAAAACTCTGTAAATTAAAAAATAAGTTATTCCAAAATTCGCTTAAAGATAAAACAGAACTAATGCTTTTAATTTAATTATATGATTAAATTTGAAGTTTTTAGCTTCGGCATTTGAAACATGGTAATTCCTGTGTAGCGAAGAAACCATATTTAAATCAGTTAATATATATATGTAATATATATAGTAATATATATATATATATATATATATATATATATGTATACATATATATATATATATATATATATAATTATTATTTTAAACGCTGTTTTTAGTGGATACTGTACATGAATAGACGCTCCATTTATTTATTTTCCTCTACCGCGTTGAATATACAAGAATAAAATGTATAGTTTCATAAGATTTTTTTGGAATAGCGTATATTTTAGTTTCATAAGTTTTTTCGGACAATCAGGTCGGTAGGCAAATATAACTAAATATACTGTTTAATAAGGAAACGGAGCGTCTACTCAAATATGGGCATCCACTAAAAATAACGTTCAAATGGTAAAATCTGTCGGATTACTAAATAAAAATCCATTACTTCCTTGGAATACACACAGACACTCATATATATATATATATATATATATAACTATACTCGTTTCGAAAAACCCTCGAATTTTTGATTTGCCAATAATCAAATCAATCTCGAAGGAAAAAAAAGGTTTTAAAAAAAGAAAGAGCTAGAAACATGAAAGTCTGTCGAAAAAAATCGCACAGATACAGGTTTGAAGCCCAAAGAAAACAACTAACTAAAAAGAGCTCAATACAACCGTAGAGCAGACCTAGATAAACCTAGTGAGCCAGACAAACCTACCCAGGTTTCACCTAAGCAGATCGTCAAAAGTCGGCTAAAGAGGCAAAGGGAAACGCTTATTTATAGGCGATAGTCAAAATTATATCATGTGACCAAAAAAAAAACACACAAACACAAAAACACAAAACCACCTTTTTAAAGATTTTTTTTTCATATTTATTATAAATATTTCTATTTTTCTTAGTAAACATAAAAAACGGTCAGGTATATGAATATATATATATATATATATATATATATATATATATATATATATATATATATATATATATATATACTGTATATATTTATATATATATATATACCGTTTATATATATATATATATATATATATATATATATATATATATATATATATATATATATATATATATATATATATATATATATATATATATATATATATATATATATATATATATATATATATATATATATATATATATATATATATATATATCGTTTATACTGTCTATAAGCTGTCTTGATGCATAATGCAACGACTGAATATTTTGTATGATTTTTAACCCTGTACCCGGTGTTTAGTGTGATTCTTTACATTTTGCGTAAATAAATGAACATTATAAAAATAACTGCATTATAATCGAGTATATACGATATATATATATATATATATATATATATATATATATATATATATATTTTATATATATATATATACGCACACACATACATACACACACACACACACAGAGTGCGATGGATAAATTGTCGCATAAATTACGCAAAAGCGAAAATAACACTGTCATTTCATTTTAACAGATATATTTACCAAAATTACGCAAAAATAGATTCAAGTAGTAAAGAGTAAACCTATTCAATAGAATTGGCTTTGGTTTCACCCATAGCCTCAAGACGACTTCGGAATCTCCTGTAACTCTTCTGGGCGGTCTCCTTGTGCAAGTTGGTGTATGCGGCTATAACCCCACACATAATCAAGGGGGTTTGCAGTCTGGGGAGTTAAGTAGCCAGATGAAGGAGTAATGTGGTCGCAGAAATTGTCTGACAGCCATGATTTGGTTCTGCTTGTGTGGCATGTTTGCAGAGTCCTTTTGCCAGACATAGGGTCTTCTTGCAGCCACCCTCTTGACCCATTACCTTTTCAAGGCACTTGATTTAGGCCTTCGTGCTGAGTCAGAGGCCCATACCAACAAATTCAGGAGTTCTTTTTTCATCGGAACTGAGTGAGTTTACCGGGCTGCCGTACCTTTGTAATCACCATTAGACTCATCCAACTCTTTCCAAATTCCCTGTATTATCCTCAGATTGACACCCAAACACTCTGATATGTTCTTATTGGAGCTTCCGGCTCGAATACCAAGCAGTACAGCATGTGGTTTCCAAATTTCTGGCGGTGGAAATTGCGTCATGGTGCTCTTTTTCTAACAGACGGTGCCCAACTGACTCTACTATACTGTACAGTCGACAAGTTCAAAACCAAATAGCGCACATGGGCGAAATTAAAACATCAAACGGTGACAATTTACATCATATATATATATATATATATATATATATATATATATATATATATATATAATATATATATAAATTGACGTAAACACTGAGAGGCGACGGGCTGTTTCATGCCTGACGATTGCGTCTTGCATGAAACAGCCCGTCGTCTCTGAGTGTTGACTTCAGTGTTCACTTTTATCTTTATATTTACATACGCTCTATCTCTGATATTGAGAACTTTATCCCATAAATATAGCACACCTTAAAACCATATTTCTATATATATATATATATATATATATATATATATATATATATATATAAGCATTCGTTTTTCTCGAGAGATAAATGTATTCCCCTGTTTGTTCAAAATGTAATCCTTTGATGATGAGACTAGAGTGACCTCTCCAGAGCGTAGGCCTGGGCAAATGGTATTTGGAGCACGTGTGCTGTCCAAACTACACGGTCACTCTTTCGGCCGGACAGACAAGATCCAAAGGAATACAGAGCTTTACATTTAGGGATGGCTTGGCTCAGCTCTGGATTTTCTGCCTGGATTTACTTCCATAGCCTTTTTCCGTGTTTTGGATATAACCGCAAGCCACAGGATTTTTAAGATCAGGGTTTTCCTTCCCCTAGATCGACTGTCTTCCTTAGCTCTCAAGTTCCACGTATCCACTTTTAGCATGCTGAAGATTTCTGCTCGGTGGGCGCCACGTCTTTTGAAACCCGATAAAGAGCGCACCAGACCAATGACATCACGGGAAAATGTGTCATTGTTTGAGACAGATTCAACTGGTTTGCTTAAACGTTTCTTAACCCAGGTTGAGTCTTGGGTTCATCATTTTGAGCCAAATCCACGCTGCGAAAAATATCCTCATCATGCTCCAAATAACACAAAGGTCGTTTCATCTTCAGATAATTTCATAGCCTCAGCTTTTTGGGATAAAAACAGCATTGTATTTATTGACTATCTTCAAAAGGTCCACACCATCAATGGAGAGTACTATTCCAACTTGCTGAGGCAGTTATGAAAGGCTATCAAGGCCAGGAGCCCAGGAAAACTGACGAAAGGGATTTTGTTTCACTAAGACAATGTTCCAGCAAACAAGTTCTTGGTTTCAATGTTGCTGTACGTGTTTGTAGCTTTGAATTGGTTGATTATCCTTCCTATTCGCATGACTACTATCTGTTCCCCAACTAAAAAAAAAGCGAAGTGGTAACGTCATATCTGCCGTTGATGACTTTTTAACCCATAGAATGAAAGCTTCTTCACCAATAAGTTCAAACCCTGCAACACTGATGAAAGAAGTGGGTAGACTATGTTGAAAAAATAAACCTTATTTGGTCACATTCAGTGAGTGTATCTTAGTCAGCCTATGAAATTTTCGGCCAACCTTAGTAATTATAAGTGTACTTAAAAAAAAAAAAAACTTATTGCAAAATTACATCACAAAAATGGGACTCTTGTGAAGAAAGCGTTCTCTTACCTTGTACGAAAGTGTTGGCTTTGCAGACAAATTCTCCAAACGGCCATTCTTGCGTGATCTGGTTGCCAAGATGAACCCACATGCAGAAAAGGCCAACCAGGATATCTGACACGGCCAGATTCATAATCAAATAATTGGTTGTCGAGTGCATCCTTTTGTTTAGACAAATGATTAGAAGAACGAGAATGTTTCCGAAAATATCCATGAGAAAGGCGACCGCGTAGAACACGATTTTGAGTGCGATCTCGCGTGTGGTAAACTCCGGAGCAGCACTCGGGGCCGGAAACATGGACACCAATCCAGACAGATCCCTTTCGGGAACTGTGTCTCCCGGCACACTGTAGCATGTCGTGATATTCAAGTTGAAGCTGTAGTTGTTGCTTAAGAGTCCAAAAGACATTTTAATGGAGATTTCTTTCCTCTTTTGCAATTGCTTTCTTGTTTTTGTCTAAATTATAGTTCTGGTTAATAAAAGAGACAGTCCGGTGAAGATATTATATATATTCTGGATGAAACTTGGTTTTAAGGATGCTAAACCACTTGAAGTAGCAGCTGAGTGGTCTATAGTAGTAGTAGTAGTAGTAGTAGTAGTAGTAGTAGTAAAAATATTCTCTCAGATTTCTCTTCTGGTCAGTTATATGTAGCGAGATACAGAGTAGGAAATTGAAGTGAAATTAGCATGATGAAAAAAAAATAGAAAATAGATGTTTTGCTGAAAATTTTAACGGAATTACATGGAAATTAAAACGGAATTTGACGGAAATTTGAATGGAAATTTTAGAGAACGTCATGACATCTTTTCTCTGTTCGTATGGTGCGCATCTGGCTAGTTTATATAAATAAGCTTTTCAGAAAGCGTTTGAACGTAAGTGTATACATGAAAGTTTTTGTTTGTATACGCAAGTTTTGTCATATGCATTACAAGTCACTGCGCCATATTACCAATGTTGCAAGCGGTAAGCTTGCTTGCAAAGTCTATGACACAAAGTGAACGGTCCCTCTCTGGATTGATGAGTCACCGGAGGCGTCATCAGCGGAAAGATAATCAGCAATAAAGTTAGGGAAGTGGTCGTACTCGAAGACTAGTTGACTGTCTACTAAAATATGTTTATGTACATATATAGATATATATTTGCTTATCTATCTATCTATCTATCTATCTATCTATCTATCTATGAATTAGGATCAAATACATATCAAATATGGATCGGAATCCGATAGAATGATAGTATAATGAACACATAGTATATAAATCTAACATGTTTCGCTTTTATTAAAGCTTCATCAGAGAATGAGATATGGAAAGAAATTCTGGCATTTTAATTTTTGTGTTGTTTGATTTGATTGGTTAAACAGACTTCATGCGAATTTGACTAGTCTATCTATCTATCTATCTATCTATCTATCTATCTATCTGATCTCCAGTCTAATTTCACCTACACTCTATGCAACAAAGTGTGCAGATCAGTGAATGAACTCATTATAAGTTACAGCAACCATGTTATCAATGTTGCAAGTGTTCAGCTTGCTTGCAAAATCTGCAGCTTACAGTGTCGTTTACTTGCTGGACTAATGAATCAACAGAGACATCATCAATGCCAGGTAAATCAAAAATAAATTCAGGGACCAAATGCAAGGGAAACTAATGAAGCACAGGCGTTTAGAATAATTATTTACCCATCAAGGATGCCTGATCGGATGTCCATGTAGCGCCATGGTTATAAGCAAGGGAAATGGGGCGGACGTGCCGAGTTCAAATTCCAGCCGAGGCGGTTGACTTTGCTTTGGTAAAAATATAAAAATCCAGCCCCACTTCCCCACGGATCAATATCAAAGCAGACTAGTTTATCGTTTTGATTGGCAATCAGTCTCAGAGAAAGATGTTCACAATTGGTTGGGCGTGGCGGCTTGTAACTTCACCCTATTAAATGTCAAAAAAAAATTCTTGCTACAGAAGCCACTAATAACAAACACAGCGTGGTGAGCCTGTAGCTATCAACTCAACAAGGTAGCCTACAGGGCTATGCATTACAAGTAACGTAATAAAGAAGTGTGTGTAACTAAAACTAGGGTACCCTACAGAGTTAACGTAAAATAAGGAATGTGTGTTTATGTGCGTGTGTGTGTGTGTAACTAAAACTAGGGTAGCCTACAAGGTTAACGTAAAATAAGGAGTGTCTCTGTGTTTGTGTGTGTGTGTGTGCGTGTGCGTGTGTGTAACTAAAACTAGGGTAGCCTACAGGGTTACCGTAGTAAAAGGAAGTGTGTGTGTGCCTGTGTGTGTGTCTGTATCTGTGTGTAACTAAAACTAGGCTAGTCTATAGGCTTAACGTAATATAAGTGTGTCTGTGTGTGTTTATGTGTGTAACTAAAAGTAGGGCAGCCTACAGAGTTAACGTCATATAATGAAGTGTGTGCCTCTGTGTGCGTGTGTATGTATGTGGTTGTGTGTCTGTGTGAGTACGTGAGTAACTAAAACTAGGATAGCCTAACGAAGTGAGCCTCTGTGTGTGTGTGTGTATCTGTGTGTAACTAAAGCTAGACACGGTTTATAGTTCAGCTTTCGAATCTATTGATAAAGAAAAATATTAAGCAGATTTTTATTATTATTTAAAGAGTAAAGATTTGTTTTTCTTTTTTTCGTTTTGTTTAATTGAATAAAAGCCACGTCCCTTGCTCAGCCCGTCGGTATAATCAATATCCCGTTTCATAGCTCTTTAAAATCTATTATCGTTGGCTTTCTGTACGATTTAATATTTTCTGAAAACCGTTTTATCTTTCTAAGAGAAGCATTATCTTTTATGGGTGTCCAGGAGTAAAGAACGCTTGCGGTAATTACGTTCTTCGCGAAATCCCGTTATTTCTCGTCCATACGTTGTTGTGTTTATTTTCTCGTGATCCGGCCGGACTGGCCAGCAAGTATTGCGTTATTGATGACAAACAAGATGAGAAAATCACTTTTCAATAAATAAGATTGTGATGTTTGCTGATGACAGCTTCGTTTTATATTTACCTGCAAGAGAAACAGAAAGAGAAATATAGTAAAAAGAAAAGATTTACACATTTAATTAGGGAAGCGAGATAATCCTAATCCACCGTTATCTCATACACGCTTCTTGTCTAATATATAAGTTTCAACAAATTGTGAGCGCATGCTCGCGTGTGTGCGTGTTCGCTGCAAAATTCAATAAAACAATTAAATATACGAGGTGTAACAGCAAAATTGTCCGATTGTTAGATAAAGCTTTGTATCTTAGAAATGATTAAAGATATATTACTGGAATTCTCCGAGGTTTTCATAACACTATTGGAATTTGAGCAATAAGAATATATAATTACCCTCCAAGCTTAACAGAAGAATCGTGATGAAATCGATCATAAACGAACATGACATGTTCATCATTAATTAATCATAGCTAAGGATCGAAAGCTCATGAAGGATTGAAAAAAGTTTAAATATATATATTTGAGCTCTCTGGGGACTAGGTGTGGGTTGGTAAACAGTGACTATTATAGCTATATAGCGAGACTCTTCGCAGATGCGAATTGAGTCACTGCCGGTCACTGGGCGTGTTTGTAAAAATAAATACGCTAAAAAATTCACTTTCATCGCTACCGTACGCCGACGGCTTAATGGTTAGAATCTCCGACTGACACCAATTCAGTCGGGTTTCGATCCTGGCTAAAGACAACCGGATGTCTAGCCACACTGATGTGCTGTGAAACAGTCTGTCTGTGGATGACGTTATATATATCATTCCAGGATCATTTTACAGCTAATTCAAGATGATCGCCCTCTCCTGATGTAACAAGGTGCCTCATACGTTTCACGTACGATTTCATCTTTAAGTCTTTTTTCCTGCTCTTTGAGCTGTCAAAGGTGAAACTCCTCTCTTATGAATTCAGTTGGATCTATTCTAATGGATCTCTTTAGTTGCAATAATGATCCCTCTTTCTGTTGTGACCACCTGATCCAGTTTTCTTCTCTATTGTTCCCTCTTTTTAAAAATTATTCACTGTTCTCTTGACGGTTCTTGAATGGACTTTGAAGATGAAAACCATAGTATGAATGTTGGTACCATTACTGAAGGCCTGAATGATCTTTTTCGTCTCAGCTCGCTTGAGAAGACAGTGGGGCTGACACAAAACGATTTTAATCTGTTCGCTTTCTAGCTGAATAACTCAAAGGATTTTTCAGTGATTCTTACGATAAATGCGTTGGTAGGAAAATGGCGTTGATGAGATTCGCCTTGGTGCTCATGGAAAAGCTAGGATGTTTTAGAAGAGGAGCAAGTTGGTAACTGACTGCGTTGGCTTTCTGACATATGACATATTTCTCTGTCTAGTTTGCCGTTTACAGTAAATACAAGCAGTAGAGCCCGGCGTTGCCCGGGGATGTAACAGTAAGAGATAGATCAAGTATCGACCATCATAAAGACTGAAAAATAAAATTGACAAGGATTATTGTTTAAGGTTGACGGACACGCATGTCTTAATTAGTTTTGTTTTTGTTTTGTTTTTTGTTTGTTTGTTTTTTACGAATTGGTCAAACCCAAACTCAAACAAAAGCATTGTTTTCAATCGTTATGAGTCTACAGATTGAATAGAATTTTAATTTAAACAATTGTCTTGTAAATGGAATTTTTAAAGCATTCTGAATGTAAAAATAAAGAAAAAAGTGTGAAAGACAATAAGAAACACTACCTGCCATACAAAAGTGAAGTTTTGTTGAAATCGGTTGAAAAATGTAGGAAATCCGATCCCATATATAAACGAACACAGACACACTCTCACAAACAACCTGGGTTTAATAAGTATAACTCCATATGAGTTGTCCCCACTTTCATTCTCGACAGCGATGCCTCTTAACCGTGTTTTCAAATTGATTTCGTGCAAAAACAATTATGTTTTTCCAATTTTTGGCGCTGTCAGAACCACCGCAAGGTAATTTTACGTAATCCTGTGAAGCTTTGTTGAAATCGGTTGAAAAATGTAGGAAATCCGATCCAATATATAAACGAACACACACACACACACACACAACCTGGGTTTTATAATAAGTATCATGCTGGCCAGATATTTAAATTCACTGGTTTGCTTTATCTGGGTCCCATTCATATTAATGTGCAATTTTTCTAGTTTCAACAACGCCATTTTCCTACCAACGCTGACATACCAGTGCCAGACATGGCCCCTAACAAAACCCTTGAGTGGAAACTGATCACTTGTGAGATGAAATGCCTGAGGAAAACAGTGAACAAGGCCAGGCGAGACAATATCAGGAATAAGGCAAGAAGAGATATGGTAGGAGCAATACCAATCATACAACACATCGAACGACAGAGGATCAAGTGGTCTGGACACCTCATTTTTATGCCTACCAACCAACCAACCCTACGAGCATACACCCTCAGGTACACTGACTGGAGGACGAGAGGCAGACCAAGAAGACGTTGGGGTGACTCAGTGGCAGACACTCTCAGAGCCGACGAGATATCTCTCCTCCAGGCCATCGTCTTGCCGCTGACAGACGACTAACAGCACAAGCAGAAGGAAAAACAACACTAAACTTACGATAAATGGTGTCAAGATGGCTAAACGTCTTATTTGAAAACCTGGAAAAGAGAAACTCAGTTTAGTGGTTTTTTTAGATATTAAACATTTTGTGGGATGGACAATTATGTTGTTGCACGATTTGGACAGTTTTGCTGTTACAACCGGTATGAAGTGTTTATCTGTCTCTATGCGTGTGTATGCGCAAATATGAGACAACAAATGAAAGCTATTAAAAAAAAAATCATATCAAACAGCATGTGTTTTATATCTTGCCTGACTTTGCAGTTTCTGCATAAAGAAGAGAACAAATTGAGATATTCAACTTTAAAAATGAAACGTTTCATAATTAATGCTTTGATTTCATTTCCTGTCTGGTATTTTAAAATGTTTATAAATAATCGGTTATTTCATGATTGAATTATTTAGTTATATAAATAAAATCAATATCGTTTCTTTTTACTCTGAAACTGATAACTACCATTGCATTTAGATCACAGATGGAGGAGTAAAGAGAATCTATGTATGAAGAGAAACCATTATATATTCATCTAAGGCCCAAGAGCTACTCAAGGTAGAGGGTTACTGTGTAGTGTTGTATGAGCGTAAGAGAAGGCAAAATGTGAAGGTCATGGGGGTTATGCAGGAAAGATAACGGTTAACCCTAGACTTGAAGAGGTCAAGATTGTAGTGATTGGGGAAAGCATCTTGTCAGAAGACTGTTCCACAAAGCAGCAATTCTTAGCAAGAAACTATCCGAATGGAACTTCCTCCTTATAAATGGAATACAAAGAGAGTGGGGTGATTCACTCTTGCGTATGTGGCATAGCAGATCCCAGTTGTAAGAATCAAGGGTAGTGGGACTAAGGAAGTTCAGCACGTCAGCTCGCTTGGTATGGAAAAAGCGATAGAACAGCGAGAGGCTGGCTCCAGCCCAGGTATGACAGCAATACTGGTCTGATCTGGCTCTTGTAAGATTGTATTGCAGATTGTCTTTGAAACACAAGAGTGGCCTTCAAACTGAGCTGCTATCTTCTTTTATGTGCTGTGTCCCTTCATGACGTAGGCGATCATAGCTCTTCACTTCTCCCTGCCCTATGTAGCTCTCAATAAGTTTTGTCTTTTTGTTATTTCTCCTAGATCCTGTTCTTCCATCCATTTGCTTAAGCCCGTTATGTCACGCGTTGTTTTCCCTTGTCTCTCTTTCCCTCTATCCGCCCTGAGAGTGTCTGATTTTCCAATCCCTTCTTTCTCATTACGTGTCCCAGGAATGTTAGCTGACTCTTCCTCATGGTAAGTATAAGTTTCCTCTTTATTTGCATCCTCTCTAAAACCTATTTTTTGCTCACATGTTCGGTCCTTGGTATCCTCAGCATCCTTCTGTACCATGTTCAATAACAGCCGAACCCGATGTCTTCTCCATCTCAACTTTTGAAAATCATAGAACTGTGGAGCCAGTAAAGTTACTCGAAATAACTATTCTTAAGTAGTCTAGTTGCATTTTTAACTTCTTTTTCCTATATATATATATATATATATACTTGTAGAGTCTGAGAAGGGTTTGAATTACTACCACACATAAAAGACAATGGTTAAACGTAAGACAACATAGGAAAAAATAAATTCCTTCAAATAACATGTGGAAATAATTATTCTTCGCCTGATGAAGATCACAAGACCCGAAACGCGTGTTGCAAAAAATATGGAAAATAATATATATATTAAAAATCCACATCATAACCAAAAACGATTGCGGCTTATCTTTAAAATATACACTTTTGTCCCGTTGGAACAACCATAATCTTACCCTCATGCACACACACACGCACACACACACACAAATATATATAATATATATATATATATATATATATATATATATAAAGTACTTAAGAATTATTCTACTGTAATATTCAACTGCTTGAATTTTTAGTCTGTTGAGACGGCTACTTTAGCTGGTATCCGCGCACGCACATTACGATTTTTCTATTTTATGTACTTATCATTAATGTAAGATTTTTCTGTATTGTTTGTGTTCGTGTGCCCGTCTGCGCGGAAGGGGTTACGTGTAGGGTGTCGTGATCATTTTCCTTTATTTGCTTTTTTCCCACTTTATACTCTTTCCTTAGCTTTTTCTCTTTTTTTCCGTTTTCTACTTTTCTATATATATATATATATATATATATATATATATATATATATATATATAAACACTTCCCCCAAATATAAGACGACTTCATATAATATATTTAATGAAACACAGTTAAATTAAGCTACAGATATATTAGTAATTTAGAAACCACAATAAAGGGACAAAATGCCAGAAATGTAAAAAAAAAAATAACGTGTAGCAAAACATTGTTAACAGTGATATATATGCAACTGTAAAAATAAAAGTAGATGTCCATTAGATGGAGTTTGCAAAACTGAAGCAGTCATTTACAAAGTAATAAACACAAATGGCCAGAAAAAATATGCATAGGGTGTACTGAAGGTAACTTTAAGAAGAAGTGGTGCAATCATAAGTCATTTTTTAAGCTAGAAAGTCTTGGAAATTCAAATAGACTAACATAATGTGCGGGAATTAAAAAAAAGTTATAAAAGATCAGATTGAAAACTGAAAAATCTTTGAAGAAGCAAAACCTTACAACAATCTGCAACTTTGTCAATTAGTTATAATAACATTTCCAGACCAAAAATAACTGAAAAAATCATAAATGAATGAGAGATCGAAAATTATGGCCCGTTGAATACATACTGTAAGTACCTTCTGAGTTCATATGAAGTGGGATAAAAAGAAAGTATGTATATTTCATTTAACCCTCACCGATACAATTCCAATACACTTGCTTTTCTTCCTCTCCTCCTCCTCCTGATCTCCTATCACACCTCATGTTGTGCCGCTTATTTTATATTTTTAAATAATATAGCATTCATATTTAAAAAAAAAAAAAAATAGAGCGTTAGAAAATCAATTCACCGAAATCGCCTGAAGATCACGAATGGTTCAAACCAAGGTAGCGTAATCGGCTGATCTATATATATATATATATATATATATATATATATATATATATATATATATATATATATATAATTAAGAATCGCAGAGCCGAGTTCGAATTCAGTCGAATCCACTGCATTCACTTACGTGCTAATACCCTTGGGAAAGGTATGTATCCTCTTCATCTCCCTCCAACCAGGACAGACTGGGTTTTATAGCCTTGGATGGCAACTGGTCTAGGAGAAGGACAACTCTGAATTCAAAACCTGCGGAGGGTCGTTTGGGAACCTTGTGGCATGCATTCGGTGCACCAGGTTTCTGTATTCGTCCCTCCAAAAAGTGTGGCTGGTCCTGCATAAGGCCTTCACCACGATAAACAAATCTCATGTGCCGGTGTCGAGATATCGGTTCCCTGGGGACTTATCGGCCTGACCCTCATACGTCGAACGCGACGTGAGAGTCGATTATATATATATAATGCATTATTATGTTCGTCCTCCGCTTGCGGAGATGACCTTGACTTCGAATTAGCTGGGAGTAGGTTTGGGGCGGAAATGACTAACGAATTCAATCTTTGACCTGAAAAGTTGTGACGTGGGATGCAGAATCTGAACCAAGGCTGAGAGACGCAGCGTTCTCGATCTATTCTGACGTCTCTGTTCTTTGTCCCTGATTCTTTTCTCTTCAAAATCAGTGACTGAAGAGAGAGAGAGAGAGAGAGAGAGAGAGAAAGAGAGAGAGAAACTCTTAAATAAAATTTGGTTGT
Organism: Acanthosepion pharaonis; assembly: GCA_903632075.3. Lineage (NCBI taxonomy): Eukaryota > Metazoa > Mollusca > Cephalopoda > Sepiida > Sepiidae > Acanthosepion > Acanthosepion pharaonis. Next base: position 1,205,999 of record CAHIKZ030001558.1, read on the forward strand.
TTTACCATGAGATAAAACTCCAGCTGACCTTATAAGCCGAGTTTTTGACGATCTACACACGCTAATTTCTATCTGAAAATAACTCCTAAAGAAATGGCATTCGAATCAACGAGTGAAGCTTGTATAACGTGAGCTATAAAAGCTGCTTTGTTTTGCCCCTGACTGCGTGCTGGTAAAGTGATTTGTTCAGAAACGATTTTCGATCGTAGCCGAAATTTAGAGCAAAAAGCATTTTTGATGCGCGCGGAAGATCGATATCTCGTTTACGTACTGTTGGAGACCACAAATGTTCGATCACTGAAGCCATAAACCCATGCATCGAGGGTTTAGCTTCGGAGGTCTTTACGAACAAACTAATAAATAAATGCAATCAGGATAATCTATCTCATGTAATCTTTCTAAGTATCTCTCTAATCTACCGATTCATCCATATATATATATATATATATATATATATATATATATATATGGGGGGGTAAAAAAATGAAATTGCTAGAAAATTCTGTAGAAAAACTTGTATAGAGAAAATAAGGTTTGTATTTATATCTATTTATATAAAAGTTTGTAACTGTTTATATATTTACGTGTTGTTCAAAACACCAACATGAACACGTGGAAATTTAAACAGTTGCAGACTTTTTGAAAAGCTACACGCGGAATCGGTAAAAATAAAAAGAGTAAAGCGATTTAAAGTTAAAAAAGTATAGCGAATAAATAAAATTATGTATATATATTTTTTTCTGAAAACCTACTTGTAAGTTATACAATTTTAATTTTAATATTTCTTGGTAAAAATACGTTTTATAAAGATTACATAAATATTAGTTGTTTTTTCCAAACCTTATCCTGTCTCTGTCTGTCTGTCTGTCTGTATCTATATATATATGTGTGAGGGGCTCTCCCGTCGAGTTAGAGGTATTGAAAATTGCACAGAGAACCACAAACAGTACAGGAGAATGTATTGTATCCAAGTGCAACAGGAAAACTGATAGCTGTCTTATATTTCTTTTGTGTTTCATGCAGTCGAATGATGCTTACTTCTTGATGGTGCATTATTCTTGAATGGCAGCTGGAACGATACTCTGATCTCTTCATAGATAACCTCTTCAAAGATCTTGAATGGAATGCTGACACAAGAAAAGTTGCTTTTCAGTTTATTTTACACTTGAGCCAAGGCCTACCAACATTTCTATGACCACTATGGAGTTCTCTGTAAAAAAGAACTTTTGGTATGCGATCATCATTCATTCTTGCCACATGGCCAGCCCAACGTAATTGTGATTGCATTATGAAGGCCCCGATGGCACTAATCTTGCATTTTTCAAAAAGATCGGTACTTGACACTCGATCATCAAACGTTAGGCCACACATTGTACGAAGACAGCCTTTATAGAAGACATCTAATCGATTAATCTGTCATATATATATATATATACAAATATATATATATATATATTTTTGAACAATATATATATATATATATATATATATATATATATATATATATATATATATATATATATATTTTGAACAATAAAAAATATTAAAAATTAAAATCTTCAGACACACTGGGTTGTAGATTAATATTCTTTCGTTTTTTTTATTATTATTTCATTTAGATTCCTCGACTAGTTTCGGCCAAAATAGCGATCATCAGGAGAAGAAATATTTCTGCTTGCTGGTAGCAGTAAACTACAGAAATTAATGTCTTGGTTCATGCACACACATTATATATATATATATATATATATATATATATATATATATATATATATATATATATATATAAAGTTTACTAAATCGGAGAAATGAATTAGCTATTACTTAAATAATATTTAAATATAAAAGTTTAAAAATCGTAATATACATATACTTGATATCGAAAAATAATTTTACTTACTATAAGTAATTCTAATACATTTCCTTCTATTATAAAGTAATATAGTCTATCAAAACTAACAATGAAAATATTTAAAAGTTGTAATTAAAATTGTAGTTAAGTTAAAATGAATTCTAACCTAAACTTCTTTTACTTAGTACTACACGCACTTAAAAGAATCCAATAAAACACCAACAGCCGTAGTAGAATAGAATTAATATGAAATGCCAGAAGAGGTAAGCTTTTGAATGACCCATGTCCTTTTACTAAATCAGTGAAATTAAGTAACTATTTTTGCCGTCATTGTCATAAATTTTACTTAAATAATATTTAAATACAAAAAAAAAAATTTGTAACCTAATATACATACTTATACTTGATGTAAAAATAATTCTACATACTATAAGGGATTCTAATACATTTAATTGTTCTTAAAAAATATAGTATATTAAAAACTAAAAATTAAAATATTTCAAATCGTAGTTGAATAAAACGTATTCTAACCTAAACACCCCCAAAAATCTTTAAATATACAAATAGAAAAAAATGCGTAAGAATTTTTGCCGTTAACAATAAATTTTTAAAAAATCCAGACGACATGCATTCAATGGATGTTCAGATTTCAATGACAAATACACCCCTACCCACTACTAAAACGTAACTAATAACGAATACATCAAAATACAGACATAATGAACACACAGACACCCCTTGTCTAGTTGAAGTAGATTTATCTGTAACCTTGGAAACGTGAATTATGATTTTAGCTGTCTTTAAAACCCAGTAATTTTAAAAGTTACTCCAAAATTCGCTTGAGGATGAAATGGAACTAATTTCTTTAATTTAATTACAAAATTAAATTCGTAGCTTTTTGTCCATTTTTGAAACATGGTTAGAACTGTGTAGCGAAAAAAAACATATTTTAAATAAATCAATTTATAATATTAATGCTCTGTAAATTTACATTGAGCACTATTTTATAAAAATAAAAAAATAAAAATATCTATAAGAACACCGGATTATATATCTTACTGTTCTTTCTTTATATATATATATATATATATATATATATATATATATGTGTATGTGTGTGTGTGTGTGCAGATTGCTTGTGTGTGTGTGTGTGTGTGTGTGTGTGTGTGTGTGTGAAAAAATTTACGATATAACTACAAATATGTCTGTAAAAAGACAATATGAACAAAGGCAATAAAAACACCTTTCGTCGTCCGATGAATTGTATAAGAAAATCAACATTTATTCACTTTCGTTTATTCGACATTAAATTACATCACTTAGCATCCTCCATAATTTATCTTGACTCTCAGTTAGCCTAAAGAATATTTATGATAGTTCTTGTCATATATGAATGAAAAGTGTCACTGCTGACACCGGAGTTTGAACCTGAAACTCTACACAATGAAAATATAGACTGCAAGTTTTTGTGCGACGCGTTTCGCCTCTTACAACCTCACCGGAATAAGTTTGTTTGCGTTGATTGTACTACACATGCGCACGAACGAATGAGAGACGCTGGGAATTTTGAATTTAGAAATTTTTTTTATGTATTTTGGGTATATAATCTAGTCAAGTTCATTTAGTTTCTTTTTCTTTTTGTTTCCATCACCTTTGTTATGAAATATCCTGCATTTTGATAACAGAAGGTCTGTCAAGAATGGTGAAATTTTGTAAGAACCTGGACGGAAATTTACTGTGAATGAACTAGTGATTAAAGCACTTCCTAGATTTTTCTCAGAAGCTTGAATAAATATTATATGAATACAAAAAGTGAGATTAAAAAAAAAAAAAAAAAAAAAAACACATTAAGCGCATTAGTTGCTCACCGTAATGAAACTGGGCGTAATTTTGACACAAAATATGCTTCTCTAATTAAAAAAGAAAATAATTCACGAAAATGTGTAGAAAGTGTTTAGAATATGGATACATATAAAGAACAATTTTTCTAACATTGTTCATTATATAAAATTATATAACTCTTTCCTATAATTGCTGATACCCCCTAGCAAGTGGACGGAACGATTGCAAAATGTCCGTTTATGAAAATCTGGAGTCGGGGTGCAGAATATAATATCAATCTGCTAAATGACAAATTAATCTTCCCCTCCTATCCAAATAAATAAACTTCCTCCAAACGTAACCTTTAGCTTCTAGTACCATTCGGGCCTTGTGTATACTTAATATATATATATATATATATATATATATATATATATATATATTTTTAATAATATTTTAACATTTAACATTTTTTATTGCTCAATATATATATATATATATATATATATATATATATATATTGTGTGTGTGTGTGTATTTAGGCAGCATTTTTTCATTCATACATGTTTCATTAAATAATATAGACAATTCTTGTCGATTTATTTTATGTAAATTTTTTTCATAACGTCTGATAAGTTTAATAACATTATCATTAAACGAAGAAAGAAAATCACAATATTGATCCATATTTTTTTTCTTTTTGTGAGGCATACTGCTACTGTGTTCAATAGGCAAGAATAAACTACAGAAGAACTCAAAATTAATACTGCATTTAAGTATTGCATTGATATTTAAGCTTATCTTTTAAAAGTTTAACACCAATTGGCGACAGTCTGTTTCAAGCTTGAACGCGATCTTCAAGTAAATGAGATAGAGAGAAAGGCAAAGCGGATAGAGATAGAGGGACAAGTGTATATATATATATATATGTATGTATGTATATAAACAGTTTGTGAAATCCTACGAATTTTAAATTTAAAATTCGCGGGTGAAAATGGTCTTTAACTAATGGTATTAATTCCAATTGTATGAAATATATATATATATATATATATATATATATACTGTGTGTGTAATTAGGCAACAATCCCTCTTTTATACAAGTTTCGTTAAAGACGAAACTTTCACTAGAGAGGGAGAGAGAAGGTCAATGAGCAGAGAAAAAAACGGTAAACGAATAGACAGTGAAAGAGATTAAAATTAATCAGAATAAAAATTTAAAAAAAAAACTTGCTTTGATCGAATTGAAAGTGAATGCGTTTGGCGTAAATATTGGCAGCTCAACAACTGCGGAATCCGGATTAACGATCAATTCTCGAATGTTTGGCTTTTTTTTTTTACAGGATAAAATCGTTTCCAGTCCACGAGCAAAATCGAAAGACGAAAAGATGAAAAACAAATGATAAGAAGGTTTTATCACTGTACGGGGGGGGGATATTAGGGTTTGTAGCGCCAACGGTAAGCAAAGTATATTTAAGTGCTTGTCCAATATCGTCTTACATAGAATCTACTACGATAAATCCGTTCGTACATAACAAATAAAAGGCGATTGATAACCATATACACCGGCAATGTTAAATATATTTAGATTTGTGTCCAGAAAAGAAAACACTTGTACGAACACAAGAAAATTTAAATAAAAAGCCTAATCGCAGTACCTTGTCAGTCGTCTTTAACGAAACTTGTATAAAAGAGGATAATTACACAGAATATATATATATATATATATATATATATATATATATATATATATATAGAGAGAGAGAGAGAGAGAGAGAGAGAGAGAAAGAGAAAGAGATAATATTAGTGGTAAATATACACTTACATATGCAATCATATATCTAAAATATATAAATATATATATACATACATACATACACATACATATATATTTGTATAAAAAATAATTCCAAGAGGATAGAATCCAGGTAGAACTCAATGTCCAGGACAGAGTAAGGATATAATAAAAAAGGCTTAAACACACAAATACACAGACACATTTCTTTCTTTCGTTTTGGGATCTGCTGAAGCCTGGAAAGGTGAAATGCGTAATCAAATCCATATCTAATGAAACATTTTCCATTTGTCAAATATATATATATATATATATATATATATATATATATATATACATAATTTTATTTATTTGATAATTAATGGGGATGATTCCGACGAGGAAAATGTATCACACACACACACACACACACACACACACATATCATACTTATTATAAAACCCAGGTTGTGTGTGTGTGTATGTGTGTGTGTGTGTGTATGTGTGTGTGTGTCTGCTCGTTTATATATTGGATCGGATTTCCTACATTTTTCAACCGATTTCAACAAAACTTCACAGGACTACGTAAAATTACCCTGCAGTGGTTCTGACAGTCATAACTTATTCCATTGGAATCGTAAATACGATCCAATTCATCAGACCTACAAATTCAAAAAGAAAACAGAAAAAACAACTCCGGGAATAAAAAATAAAATTTAGTGAGAGTGTATGTATGAGAGTGTGGGACGAATGTTAGAGTAAATGAAGGCTATAGAAAGGGGTAACAGACGAGAGAAGAACAAGAGAACAACAGGATGGTCTAAAGATGAAGGGTGGGGAATTAATATATATATATATATATATATATATATATATATATATATATATATATATCATACAATTAGAATTAATACCATTAGTTAATGACCATTTTCACCCGCGAATTTTAAATCTAAAATTCGCAGGATTTTACAAACTGTTTATGGTGTCACTTTGTAGAAGTGGGGTTGTTAGTTGGGAAAAGAAAGAGAGAGAGAACGTCAGAGGGGACAGAGAGGATAAAATGACAGAAGATGACATAGTTACAGGAAGTAATGTGGGTTATTATATTATGGATGTAAGAGTCGGCGGGGAGAGAAAAGGGGAACCCGATGAGCTGACCTACATCTTAATGGTCACACTAGTTTTAAATTTAAAATTCTCAGGATTTTTCAAACTGTTTATAGTGTCAGTTTGTAGAAGGGGACTGGTTAGTATTTTAAATTTAAAATTCGCAGGATGTACTGTACGAACAACTTTGCTCTGTTTAATGAAAATAAACATTGAGCGCTCTTTGTGAATCAGTTTTAACATTTAATATTTAAATTTCTATATTGCGTTAATAGGACTCGCTTGGATTGTACCAACGGATTACTACCTCTCTCTGTCTCTGATGTTGGAGTGGATGCTCAAAGAAAGTGATGTCGTATTTTAAAAAGAAAGTCTTGATTGTTTTAATTATCCATTTATTATTCTCATGTTTTTTATTATATTTATTAGGCCTTTATAATCTTTAATTATCAAAATACATATTCGTTTATATTCTAAAATAAGACGTGGTATACATGAATTGTTTTACGTTTTAAAATAAGTGTTATTTAACACGTTAAATTTATTAAGAATGTCTCACTAAGAATTATTATCTTAAGTACATTTAATACATTGTATTTATTAAATTACTTATGTATTAGCACGAAATATATTCTATATTTTAGCCAACGTTTTTAAGAAATTTGGTCGCGATTCTATATCTGATTTTAAGCCCATTGTCGACACGGAAAACACATGGATTGACCTAAAAACATATAAATCTTTTACTTTCAATCCATTCTGAAAGAATTGGATGAGGATTTGCCTTGGATTTGTTTTAGAAAAGGCTATATCAATTTCGTACTTTCGAACCATTCTGAAAATGAGTTGAAGAGTTACCTTTAATTCGATACAAAAAGTTGGGGAAAATTAACTTTCTAAGAATTATAAAGAAAATATATAGAATAAATATTAACGGCTTTTTTAAATGTCATCCATTTTCTTTCTTCTTTAATCACAAAAAACGCCAGCTTAGGGAAAAGGACTAGGAGTCTTTATTTAAGCATACACACAAATACACAGACACATTTCTTTCTTTCGTTTTGGGATCTGCTGAAGCCTGGAAAGGGGAAATGCGTAATCAAATCCATATCCAATCAACATTTTACATTGTCAAATATAATATATATATATATATATATATATATATATATTTTATTTATTTGATAATTAATAGGGATGATTCCGACGAGGAAAATGTATCACACACACACATATATATTGATAAATTCACCATCAAAGATGACATCCTGTTAAGCTTACATAGAGGTTTGCAATGCGCCGATAACGGTCGCGTAATTGCAGACACAGGTCTTAAATTCGTTATGCGGCTGTATGATGTTGCACATGACCACGTGAGAGAAAGAAATGTCATCTTTGATGGTGAACATCTCTGTTATAATGTTCATATAACCACTCTGATGATAGCTCATGTGAGTCGAAAGTTTCTATCGAAGAACAGCATAATAAAAAACATCCAAATGTTGGACAGTTTTTGTCTTTATTTTCTCCCAAAACTAAAGCCAATATATGAAGCTTAGAACGGCTCATGATCAAACATAATAGACATTCGTTGTCTGTTATATTTAACAATATATGTTTGAATAATGATCTGCTGCCACAATACACTAAATTTATATATCGAGCTATCCTTTGTTAAGTATGTATATATACATATATAGGGTGTCCGTAAATTCTGGACACAGGAAATCTCATTAACTATATTTTTTTGCCTCCACAGATTAAACATTGTTTTTTGTCGAAAGAAAATAGAAGTGACTTCTTTTTCTGGGGGATGCTAAAGAAGAAGGTGTACTCAATGAAAATCACAGATGCAATACACTTGATTGAATGCGTAAAGAGTGACTGTGCTAAAATTGACGGCAACGTGGAGATATTGAATCGAGTTCACGTGAATCTTGCAAATCGCATCAACTTTTGCATCACAAATGATGGAAATCATATTGAAGTTTTGTTAATATTCCAATTCAATAAAATGTTGTTGAAATTTTCATTTCTTGAAAATATACATTTTTACCTATGTATCCAGACTTCAGTAATGGCTGCCGTGACGCAAATGAATTCGAACTTCTATTGTCGATAACTCCAAAACGGTAGATTTTATCAAAATTTCTTTGTTATTTTCAAATTAAACATATACATTTACACCTAAATATAACTCTTCGGCAATTTTTTATTACATATTTAGCGCGGGGTTTAAAAAGCAAATTACCCGTTTTATAATGGCATGAAAGCCTGTCCTAGTGTTGGTGCTAAGCCGTCTGAACATAAAAAATGAAGTTAAGATTCGAGTTCCTACCATATTTGCTATTTATTTTTTAACTTATGTTTTTCGCCTTTCATCAGCCATGCTGATGAAAGGCAGAAAAGGTCCTCTGTGGCGGCATTGCGCTAAAATTCATAAAGTCTAGGTACCCTATCGAATAACTCATCCGAACAATTACCATGAAAGTATTTATAGAAAAGACAAGGAAAGCAACTTTATGGTGGTGGAAAAGTCACTGATGTCGATACACCAGATTATGGTCAATAATACTGCTGATTCTTCTTTGGATATTATCAAGGATCTCTAAATATATAGCAGGAGCATCGGACCATATTTGGCAGGAATATTCTAAGCGTGGACGAATAGTAAACTTATAGATATGCAACATAGATTCTGGAGAGAAAACTTGTCTAGCATGACACAGTGAACAAACTTTATTAGCAGCAGACTTAGCAATTGACTCAGTATAATCTTTCTACTTTATGTCAGCCGAGAACATTAGCTCAAGAATATGAGCACCATTTTTCTTAAAGGAATTACTTCCCTATGGCAACTCATTCCAAACCGGGAAAGACGTTGTTTCTTTATAGGGCCTTATAACTTTATCTTTCGGGCGGCCTTCCGTCACCTCACACCGTATCTTCTTCTTCTATGTGCCGTATCCCTTCAAGACGATCATGGTCCTCCACCATTTCCTGTCCTTTGTAACTCATAATATTTTTTTGTCTTTTTGTTACCTCACCTAAACTATGTTCCGCAATTTATTTACTCAAGCTCGTTAAGTAGATTGTATGTTGTTTTCCTCTGTTCCACCTTCAATCTGTCCTGTGAGTATCACATTTTCCAAGCCCCCTTTCCTCAGTTATGTGCTCTAGAAATTTCAACTGTCTCTTTCTTCAGTGGAAGTGTCCTTATTGTTTCCATTTTCTCTAAAAATTCATTATTGCTCAGACGTTCGTTTCATGGTATGCTCAGCATCCTTCTGTATTTCTGTTACTTCAAGTCCCTTCTTCATCTGTAAAGCATTCACTGCTATATAAGAAGACTGATATTACGTAACAGTTCAGTATTCTTTTCTTTGTTTCTAACGAAATTTTCCTGTTTCTTAATACCCTGCTTAGCTTTTGGAAGGCAATTTTCCTTATCCCAAGATGCCTTCTGATTTCGTTTTCCGCTTTCTGATATTTAAATTGTTGTTCCGGTTTGAATTTGGAATCTCCAACTTGTGATTGGCATGGTGTGTTCTTCCTTTTACTGACAATCATTCATCCCGTCTTCTTGCCATTGATGTTTAATCCTTTCTTCTCTCTTTCCTTCATTATTTTCTGTAGGAGTTCTTGTAGTTTCCTTTCTGTGTCTGCTATTAGAATTGCGTCATCTGCATAAATTATGGTGTTAAACTGTGGCCACCAATAATGAAACCCGTTAGAACTTCCAATTCTTGAAAATCGCCTCACTGAGTCGGTTTAATAAATTGGCTCCAAGTATCAATAATTTTTTTATTTTTAAATCAACAGAAACGAATAAAAAAAATTCAAAATGCTGATAATTTAAATTAAATACAAAGTTTTGATTCTTAAAATATTAACGCGTCTCGTATTTTTAAAAAATTAAATCAAGGTTTTTGCTGTAAAGAAAAAAAACTTAGCCCGTCTCATAATCCAATAAATAAATCATTGGTTATATTTTTTAAAACTTACACAGACTCCAATTTTCAAACTCTGTCAAGTGTTTTAATGTTTAAAAAATTACCCCGTCTCGTTATTCACTTACTAAATCATGGGTTTTAGTATTAAAAAATTTACACACACTCCTAACTTCACAAACTATATCAAGGGTTTTAATCTTTAAAAGTTACCCCGGCTGACTAATCAGTTACGACATAATGGGTGTAATGACAAAAGTACACAGGTGTAGGCTTTAAGAAAGCTTTATTCAACTAAGAATACAAAGTTCGCGTATAGTGACCTTTTATAGTCCCAGTAAATAGAAATAGATCTCTCAAAGAGGAAAGTAACAAAATAAGGGGTGGTCACTCTTGATTATTCATTGGGTTTTAGTCTTAATAAACTTAACCTTCTTCACATTTTCAAACTAAATCAAGGATTTTTCCTCCATTTTCACATTTAATATAAACGCGTTTAAATTTTACAATCCACACATGAATTATATAGAAAGACGTGTTCAAATGTCACCTTTCAGAATATATATATATATATATATATATATATATATATATATATATATATATATATATATATATATGTGTGTGTGTGTGTGTGTGTGTGTGTGTGTGTGTGTGTGTCATAAATTTCAGTCACGTGTGAAACGAAATCCCTTGTTCAAACGACACCTATTGAAGAAAGCTACGAACTTTTCTTCCAGCCCAATATTACCGTTGTGAATTAGTTAATTAGCAATTCTTTAAGAAGGATTTTCTTTTCTCTTTCAGATCCCTATTTATTTCCCAACTGTTTTTTTTTTTTTTTTCTTTCTTTCAAAATCGCCCACTCTTTCCAGTGGCAATTTACGACGAAAGAAATTAGTTTAAAATTACGAAAATAGAGAAAAAGAAAAAAAATGAACAACTAAATTTAATAAAAGACGACATCGAAGCAAAGTTAAAACTGACGATTTGCTTCTTAATTTCTATTAAATTCGGACGGATTGAAAATAGCGTTACTTTCTAAATCAATGGCTTACGGCCATATCACGCTCAAACACCGGTTCTCGTACGAAGTTAAGCAACGTCGAGCCTGGTTCGTACATAGATGGGTGACCACTTGAGAATACAAGATGCTGTAAGCTTGGATGTGCAGAAAGACGTAATAGATAACGGTCTGGAATTTGAAATCGGAGAGCCGAGTTCCAATTGCCGTTGAGTTCTTTATATTCATCTACGCGCCAATACCCTTGGGAAAAGTATGAATCCACCTCGTTTTCCCTCTCCCACCCCCAACAATTAGTAAAACTTGTATCAGTACACCATTATTATTCCCCACCCACCAAAAAGAATTTTTACAATCTAAAAATATTTTCTGACTTTAAATAACTTGCTAATTTATTTTTATGTTTGGTCACTTTACGAGTGATGTAATAGAGTTCTAACAGCAGGATGGTTGGGTCGTCGGCAAATAAACCAGGTCCCCAACTAGGCTTTTCTGGTGGCTTGGCAACCAACAGGGTGTAAAATCATACCTGTTAAATGTCGATTGAGCCTTCTTGTAGCATCAAAGGCCATCGAGAACAGTGGTAGAAATTGAAATCCATAGCTATGTCTGCAGCCGGTGCAGTAGTGAAACAATATGGCCGGGCGGTGCTTCCTGGAATGGAGTCATAGCCAAGGGCGGACACAGTTCCCCACCGCCAATGTTATCAACGGTCACTTGTTCGTTTTGCTAAAAGCGAGCCTTCAAGTTGGTCGAAATCAGCTGTGCTTTGACGTAGAGAGGAATGGGCGCCGCCAGATCTACTTGCGCAAATCTGTAATAATTTTTCGGCTTTCAACTCAGCTACAGGGGTTGGACAAAATAATTGAAACACTTGATCAATTCAAAGAAAATTTATTTAATATGGAGTTAGTCCTCCTTTAGCCTCACATACAGCTTTAATACGTACCACAAATGTTCAATAATATTGATATCTTGAGTTTGGGAAGGCCACTCCATGTGTTCTAGCTCACTTTCATGTTCTTCATACTAATTCTTAACCACTCGAGCGGTATGTATTGGAACATTATCGTCTTGGAAGATGCGGGGAATAAAGTCTGGGCCATTGGATGAACATGATCTCCCAAAATGTTCAGGTAATGTTTGCTGTTGATTCTACCATGCAGGGCAACTATTGGACTGAGACATTTCCATGACGGCCCAAACTATCACTGATCCACCTCCATGCTTCACTGTTGGAAGAAGGCAGTCATAGTTGTAATCTTCTTTTGTGTTGCCTCCACACATAAAATCGCCCTGAAGTTGGGAAAAGAGAAAAACTGGACCCGTCTGAGAATATGACTTGCTTCCATTGGTCTGCAAACCAGGCACTGTGATCACAGCACCACTTCAACCTCTTCTGAATGTTGCGAGTGGAGAGAAGACATTTCCTCACAGCGGCTCTTCCATGATATGCAGCCTCATGGAGCTCACGACGAACAGTTTTAGTAGAAACTGGACTATTCAGATGATTATTCAACTCAACAGTTACTAGTAGCCCGATGATTTTTGCCACATTGCGTTTCAATGCACGTTGGTCCCTGTCAGTAAGTTTGCAAGTCCGGCTCGAATTGCTATGGTTGCTAGAGGTTTCGCACTCTTTCTCGAATTGCGTCATAGTTCTTGATATGGTAGCTCTTGAAAAACCCAACAGTTCAGCAACCTTACTGATCGAGGCTCCTGTCATGCGAGCTCCAACAATTTGCCCTTTTTCGAACTCGGAGAGGTCACGCATTTAGCTTAAATTTTACTAAATTTTAAAAATATATAAGACAAAGACAGTAAATTAGATAAATAAACGTTTTATATCTATATATCTATATCTCGTTTTTTATATGTATTTACAATAGATATAACCAGCAATTACGAAGTTTTAGTTAAAGTTCTTATATTTAAATACTCCTATATTTCAAAGACCTATTATCGTGCGACTAATAATGGTGATGATGATGATTTAATGAAAATGGAAAGTAAAAGAACGCAGAAAATCAGAAGACAGTTGAAATTTCTGAGATACTTAAGAAGAAAAAAGAGCTTGGAGAATTTAACACTCCCAAGAACGCAAGGAAAGTAAAGGTAAACGTGCAGGTAACTTAACTGATGAGTTTGCGAAGAAGGGTTGGCAACTTGGGAGCAAAGAGAGATGGCAAAACATCAAATGCCGCTTTGAGAAAAAAAGGAACCAAAATTTGTAAGAAGCATACATCACATAAAAGGAAGGGACACTCTTCTTCGTCTTCTTTATGTCCCTTCAGGGAGTAGGCGATGATGGCTCTCCACATCTTCCTGTTTCTTGTAGCTCTTAATATATTTTATCTTTTTGCTATTTCTCCCAAACCATGTTTTACCATCCATTTAAAAGCCTATAAAGTATATTACGCATTGTTTTTCTGTGTCTCTCTTTCCCTCAATATTTCCTGTGAGTATCAGATTTTCCAAGCCTTCCTTCTTCATTCTGCGCCACAGAAATTTCAACTGTCTCTTCTTCATGATAAGTATAAGATTCCTTTTTATTTCTATTTTACCTATTCAAATCTTGTATCCTTTTCCCGGTTGAACTGGGGTACGACTTGTGGTTTGATCTGAAGAGGTTTTATTTTTTTATTGTTTTCTACGGTTTATCAACCCTTTGCAGTTTATTTAAAGCCAGAAAATATTTGTAGATTGTAAGAATTTTTTTAGATAATAATCATTTAGTGATACAAATCTTACTAATTAACCCATAGCCCTAGGGAGACGAGGTAGATTCATAATTTCCTAAGGATATTTGCGCGTAAGTGAATATAACGAACCCAATGGGAATTGGAACTCGGCTCTCCGATTAACAATTCCGAGTCATTATATATTACACCACCTACACATCCGAGTTTAAAGCACTTGGTCTTCCCAAGCGGTCACCCATCTAGGAACTGATCAGACTCGATGTTGCTTAACTTCGGTGATCGTACACGAACCAGTGTTTCAACGTGATGCGGCTGTGATCCGCTAGGTTTAGTTGAATGAAAAGATCGCTGGCTTGCAAACCAGATTTTTTTTTTTTATAATCATTTCACCCCAAGCAAGGTGGAAATGCCACTAGTACGCAGGAGGTTGTAAATAGTGAAAGTGAGAGAAAAGATTGGGTATGGGGGGGGTGAGGGGATTGAGGAAAGGATAAAAGCTGAATAGGATCCAAGAAGATAGAACATGACGATTGACGTCGCTCTTATTTTTTTTTTTGAAGATTGTAGTTATCAGGGAAGCAAGTAAACGGAAGGAAGTTCCACAGGCGAGAAGTGCGAGAAAAGAAACCGTTAGAGTAGAAGAGGTGATTGAATTTATCTATTTCAACAGTAAACGAGTGGAACCTAGATGCTAATCTAGTAACACGCTTAAATTCATGTCGTCAGGGCCCCAGGGAAAAAACGATATGGGGTTGGTGGAACAGTTCAGTTGATCAGCTACACAGAGACCCTACGGATCATACTTGGCCATGCGACTAATGATGATGATGATGATGATCGAAGTTAATCGATTAATAAATAATTGAATAGAGATCAAGAATGTAGAAGAGGCTCTTGCATTCGAGAAAAAAAAATAGAAAAATGTCGATAGGGAAGAAAAGGTAAATTTTAGTTTTTTAAACGTTAACGAAAGGAAATGAATGCGCGGGAAAACGAAAAAAATATTTATGTTGGTGTCAAAAACCAAAAAAATATAGATAACAAATACGGAGAGAAAAAGGCAATAATTTTTTTTTTTTTTTAATGCACGCAGACAGGATCGAACAAAGCATTTCTTTATGATGATCTGATTTGACTTGAGGAAATAGCAGATACGAGACAACTGACGTCACAAAACGCGGCCATACATTTTTGCGAAGAGAGAACGACTGACAGGGAGGAAAACGCGAATCATTTAGAGGGAGAAAATAAAAGAGAAAATACATAGTGGGAAATAAAAAGGAAGCAGTTAAAAGCGAACTAAAACTTAAAGAGCAGATAATATGGTGATGATGAGACCAAGTGGAAAAGCTATAAAACACGCGTTTCGACACATGTTCTTGATTTCGTCAGGTCAGAATGTAAGACAAACTGTGTCGGGAAAATGCGTTGGGATATTTGAGGATCTCTGTCTTCTCTTCAAACATTTTCACGGTAACTGTTCTGGGGAGCTTTTTTTTTTCTCCTCTACATGGATTTAAACGTACGACTAGATTGGCAATTAGGTCTCACCATTTTACTGCTGAAGTAGCTAGATGTAACCGCACACTTCTATTCTAATTTTTTTCTTGCACTTCTCACCTGTGGAACTCTCTTCCGATTTCTTGCTTCCCTGTCACTTACAATCTCCAAAAATCTAAATGCAACATCAATCGTCATATTCTGTCTTCATGAACACTGTTCATTTATTGTCCTTTCATCATTTTTAAATATAAATAGGCCTCTTATCGGGAGTGTTTGAGGAGCGTGGAACCACCTTTTAATTGCTGTTGGTCTTAGGTCCACTCTGACCTGGGGTGGTAGCACCTGTTAGGGTCTCAGCTACAGGCAAATAGTTAACACTCAAACTAATGTCAAAACACTATCAAAGTATAAAAAATTCATAAAAATACCAGCAATACATGTTCATAGTAAAAAAAATTACCAGCCATAAGTTTTTTTTAATTTTTTTTTTAAAAAGCAGCAATACTTTTCTGTAAGGAAAAAATATTACCAGCAATACATTTTGTAAAAATTAAAAATTATCAACAATTTTTGTACTACCAGAATTCTTGTATCACCAGAAGGTTTTTTTTTAAATACTAATAGCAATACATTTTTGTACAAAAAATTAGCAATTTTTGTATTACCAGAATTTTTGTAAAAATTTTGGCAATAATTTTTTGCAAATAAAAATATTACCAGCTATACATTTTTGTAAAATAAATATTACCAGCAATAGATTTTTGAAAAAAAAATACCAGAAATGTTTGTATTACCGGATGTTTCGTAAAATATATATATATTACCAGCAATAAATTTTCGTAAAAAAATAAAATATTACCAGCAATACATCTTTGTAAAAAAAGATTACCAGCAATTCATTTTTGTAAAACAATTACCAGAAATGTTTGTATTATCAGAAGTTTTGTAAAAATATATTTATATTACTAGTAATACATTTTTGTAAAAAAAAATAAAATATTATAAGCAATAAATTTTCGTAAAAAATAAAATATTACCAGCAATACATATTAATAAAAAAAAGTATTACCAGCAATACATTTCTATAAAAAGAATATTACCAGCAACTTTTGTATTAACATATTTTTTGTATATATATATATATATATATATATATATATATATATATATATATATATATATATTACTAGCAATACATTTTTACTAACAAATATAGTGCCAGCAATACATTTTTGAAAAAAGAAAGTACCAGAAGTATTTGTATTACCAGAAGTTTTGTAAAAAAATGTATATTGCCACTAATACATTTTTGTAAAAAAATAAAATATTACCAGCAATACATTTTTATTTTAAGAATATTACCATCAATTTTTATATTACCAGAATTTTTGTAAAAGAATATATATTACGAGCAATACATTTTTGTCAAAAAAATATTCCCAGCAATACATTTTTGTAACAAAATTATTACCAGCAATATATTTTTGTGGAAAAAAATATTACCGGCATTTTTGTAAAGAAATTACTAATGTCTCCAAAAAAATTAAATATCGGCATTAAATGGCCCATAAAGAGTTGATATGACGAGAAGCAAACAAACACACTTCTAAATAACGTCTTATCATTCTCTTTCACCCCCTGCACCCTGCGTTTTAGTGGTTTTATCGCCTTGCTTGGGGTGAAATGATTAAAAAGATTTACTAAAGTGAGAGAGAGTGGGAAAGAAAAGAAGAAGTAAGAAAAAGAGAGAGTAACAAAAGGTAAGAACAAAGAAATACTCACGAAATCAGGCAATGAAGAATCAGAAATAATGGAATTAGCTGTAAAATAGCTCTATTTAGGCGATAAAATCAGAGAGGTATTATAAGAAACTATTACTGCAGTGTAATAAGTTCTTTCTATCAAGTGCCCTACACTATGATTAGAATATACTGAGATCAACCCAAACAATTAGGATTAAAAAATAAATGTAAGTAGAATACAAATAAATAAAAATAAAATAAATCAAGAACAATTACCAGGAACAATCCACGAGGATAGAAAAGGAATTGAGCCAGAACACAAAAACGTAAAATTACGCAAGACAAAGATACGTCTTCTCTCCAAATTTGCATCCAGATGAATGCATGTTGGTGGCAAACACATCTACACAAGGTAAAAAAAAAAACAAAAAAAAACAAAGACAGGGCAAACATGAATAAACGTCCCCACAATAAGACATTATCAAAAGAACTTGTTTTTTCTCCATGACACCGCCATTTAAAAAACCTTAACACTTCGGCGATGTTTATTGTTTTAAAAAGCGATGAGTAGAATTTGAATAAAACCTAAACGCATGATGAAAGGGAATTTATATATTTTTGTTGTTCTTGAGAATTTACAAAAAGAATATTGAACACTATTTATTTATTAGATTTTTTATTTACAAGAATAATTTTATAATTTCATTAAAACTAAATGCAATGTAATATTTATCATTTACCAATTTATAATTGTGAAAACAATTTCTATTCATAAATTTATAAACATTTACTAAAATATTAAAATATATGAATCAAATATAAGGAAATCCTTATTATTTACCATTTTATAAAGTTCGAATCGTTTTGCTGATGTTTTGCCAATGATTCCAATAAATAATATAATAATGTAAATAAACAATGTAATAAATAAAAAGTGTTTATTATTTTTCTTGTCAGTTCTCAAGAACAAAAAAAATGTATAAATTCACTTTCATATGTTTACGTTTTATTACAATTCTAATCATTGTTTTTTAAACAATAAACATTGTCGAAGAGTGAAGGTTGTTAAAAAGCCGGTGTCATGGGAAAAACCGTCCTTTTAAAACTCTGTCTTATTGAAGGCGTGTTTATCCATGTTTGCCGAAAACAGAATGTATGATCGTCAGCAAGTGAAACAACACAGGAACAGGTAAGTGTTATGACTGACGATGAACATGTGACACCGAAACACGAATGTACATTGGAATAGTAAAAGATGTATTCCAAAAGCTCAGAAAAGTATTAAGAAACAGGAAAAATTCGTTAGAAATAAAGAAAAGAGAAATGATCGGATATTTAATATAACTCCTCCTGTATGCCATTGAATGCTGACAAGTTCTTCACAGATGAATAGAAAACTGGAGGCAACAGAGACATGGTTCTACTAGACGAGATTACAATTAATAGGACTGTTCTGTTACCACGCTACAACATATCTATTATTTTATTTCCCCCTTGTTCGTCTCCTTTTTAATTTAGGTAAATTATATATTAGACACCGCGTTTTTTTTTACCATTTCCTGTTTAGCCTTTAGTAATTACTGGAATGAGTACAATAGACCACAAGGTGAAACCACGCGGTTCCTACTTTCTTATCCTCATAAATCTATCTCCGATGTTAGTACCACCGGTATGTAATACGTTAACCTTTGCTTTAAGTATTGTTTTGTCTTAATGTATTACTATTTGAACATATGTTTAGGGTGACCACTTTGTATACATTTATTTTTGCTGCGTCATGGAGAACCTCTTTCACCACGTTGACTGTTTTCACACTGTATTAGACTATAACTTCATATAACTTTCTTCCTTTCTGTAGAGTTATTATTGTAAACCTTATAACATATTCCTGCAAGCAAAGAATCCCTTTGTTCCTTTACCCATTTAGTTCCACGGTCTATCGGTTGTGTTTAACATACGTACTTCTTTGTCATATTTCTATTTACCCCCCCCCCCTTTCTTTTTACATTATTATTGAATTTGTTATTTGGACTAAACTAGTTTCCTGCTTGTATTTATTTCTTTTTCTAGTTTCACTCTTTTGGCTTTCAGTACACGTGCTGATGAACAGGACGGCCATGAAAGTTTTGATTGCCGTAAGGCGTTTATCTATCTGCCTGTCTGAGGTAAGCACGCGCGCGAGACGGCCGCGTATCGAAAGGCAGTACAAGAACCACAAGGAAATTGATGAGGAAAGAGGGCTTGGCGAATTTGGCACTCACAGGGCAGGAAGGACCGCTGAAAAGAGGAAATAACCAACAACAGACTTATGCATATGGATGGCAGAACAGAGGCATAGGTAGTAAAGTGGACAAACATTGTTTCGAGCGTCAGTGGATAGGAAATTGTGAAAAGCCATGGTCGCTCACGTTCCGGAGGAGTTTGTCTTCAGTATTTTGATTGCCGTGAGATGTCTATCTGGCTGTTTGAATTACGCACGCATCTTAGGAGGCAGTACAAGAGCAATGAGAAAATCTTAAGGAAAGAGGAAGACAATGGACATTTATGAGGAAAGAGGGATTGGCGAATTTGACACTCCCAGGGCAGGACATGGTTAGAAATTTGTGGTCGTTCACGTTCTGAAGGAGTTTGTCTTCAGAATGTTGATTGTGTTTATCTGACTGTCTGAAGGTACAGGGAATATTTTCACTCAAAGTCAGATGCTCAACACTTGTTATCTTCGAAGCATCTATTGATCGAAACTTAGTAAATACTTAAAATAACTTCTCAATTTACAACGATGTACAAGGCTCAAGAGTCACCCGAGGTGGAAGGTTGCAGAATAAGTGTAACCTTTTCTTATGGGGACATATGGGGAAGATAACGGTTAACCCTAGACTAGAATGGAGTGTAGTGATCAGAGAAGCATCACCTTGGGAGTTAGTAGAAGGCAACGGTTCCTTGGAAAAATCTAGTCGAGTAGGACTTACAACTCACCAATCGATATCGAGAATAGATAGCAGGTCTTAGCTATGACGACTAAAAATATTTTCATCATACCCAAACTGAAACTAAATTCTCCCCAATTCCGAAGCATGATTGCAATCTCAGAGAGTGTTTTATAAGAATAAAGTGTCCTTACCTACACTAAATCACCAATGGGCAAAGTCTAGCGATTCCATATTGAATTAAGAGGATCACGTGACCATAAAGGAAATGTATATATGGGAATTGGCGTGGCGCCTAATTGATCACTATTGCTATTCTATCCTCTATTACTATACGGATCACCATTTCTTCAGTATACTATTTCTCTATACTATTCACTATACTATTTCTCTATACTGATCACTATAGGGATTACTACACGGATCACTATTCGGTGGCTACTATTCGAGCGATTATTATCGAGTAAGTACTATTAATGCTAGTGTTATTCGAAGACGTCTGACTCTAGTATTGTTCAACGGCGGTACTATTTTGCATCTCCCGATCAGAGACCTTTCTGTCGGATGTCGCTTATAGTCATACCCAGAACGAAGTCCCGGCTTCTATTTTTGATCTCCGACCTATCTAAGAACAGGAAAAAACGCCACACCGAGGACTCACAGGAGCGTACACGCAGGAGCACACACACACACAGGAGTGCACAGGGTACGTTCAGAGACCTTGCTGCCGGACGTAGTTTATCGTCATACCCAGGACGATGTCCTGGTTTCTGTTTTTGATCACCGACCTAAAAACATGACAAAACCTCACATCAAGGACTCACAGGAGCACACACGCAGGTGCACACGCACAGAAGCGCACGGGGTACGTTCAGAGAACTTGCTGCCGGATGTAGTTTATCGTCATACCCACAGCGATCCTAAAGAGGTTTCCTGCCTTGAACGTCTCTTGAGGCTGAAGTTCACTACAGACCTCAAGTAGATTTCGTATCTCATCAAAAATACTGTGAAAATGGTCGGTACTTTGTCTTTACAAACCCTCTAAAAAATGGAATATTTCTGCGATATCTAGCTGGCGCTAGCCAATCCTTACTTTCCAACATGACAGTGTTTACACGACCTTGCTTATTTTCCACCCTACAATCTTTTTTCTCCAGACGAAACGTTGTTCACCTCTCGCTAATATATCGCTATTCACAGGGCAATGGTCGGCTACTTCAGACCTTCTCAGCCAGGGTCCATCATATCACGCACATAGAGTCAACTTATCCTTCGTATTCCATTGCTAAGGAGAGAGTTCCACTCAGAGAGTTTCTTCCCCAAAACTTTGTAGAACAGACTTCCGAGAAGATGCATTTCCGACTGCTAGGCTAACTATCCCTGTCTAGGGGTCAACCGTTATCTATCCTACCTCTTCTTATAGTATACACTTCTTGTTGTAAGGATGTAAAAGGCAGAAAATAAGAAGTGCATACTATAAGGATAGGTAGGATAGATAACGGTTGACCCATAGACAGGGATAGTTAGCCTAGTGATCGGAAATGCATCCTCTCGGAAGTCTGTTCCGCAAAGTTTTGGGGAAGAAAATATTCAGTATTCCTCTAGCTCTTGGGCCTTGCATTTGGAAATAATTGTATAAAATATTTATGGCCATATTTTATACTATTGTTTAAGAAACGGAAGCTATCGAGAGCCATGACCCTATACGTCCTGAAGAATAATAGTAAAGTATATGGAAAAGGAGAAAACAGTCGAAATGTGAGATGATGTAAAAAAAAAGTCGAAACATGGCTATAAGGAGCACTGACACAGTGTGATGTTTAACAAGTTCTCGCAAGGCCTTATTTGCATTATTTATATCCAGACTATTGTCTTCGTTTTTTGTTTTTTTTTATAATCCCAACGTTTCAGCCGTTATGGCATCTGGCCTACTTCAGGATTCTGTCTATCCGGCTTATCTAACAAAGACAAACTTATTAGATACGGAGGATTATAGACATCTATTTTCTAAATAATCAGTCTTCGTCTAATTTGAACTTGTGGTTGCAAAGAACAAAGAAAAGAGTACTGAACTGTTATGTAGTATCTGTCTACCAGCATGGCAGATTGGAAGCAACAGAAATTTGGTTCTACAGAAGGATGCTGAGAATACTATGAACCGAACACTTGAGCAACGACAAATTTCTAGAGACAATGCAACAAAAAGGACACTTATACGTAACGTCAGGAAGAGACAGTTGAAATTTGTATGGTACATAAAAGGGGGCTTGGAAAATGTGATACTTACAAGACAGATTGAAGGTAAGAGAGACAGGAGTAAGCAACGCACAACCTACCTGGCGAGCTTGGTCGAATGAATAGCGGAGTGGAATTTAGGATCGTCCTGGGTATGACGATAAACTACATCCGGCAGCAAAGTCTCTGAACGTATCCTGTGCGCTTCTATGTGTGCGCTCCTTTTTTTTTTTGCATAGGTCGAAGGTCAAAAACAGAAGTCAGGACTTCGTTCTGGGTATGACTATAAACGACATCCAGCAGTAAAGTCTCTGATAGGGAGATTGGATGTTTTGAGAAGCGTCTAACCACCTCTTAATTGCTGTTGTTTCCAGGTCCATCCTGACCCGGGGTGGTAGCACCTGTTAGGGTCCCAGCTATGGGCAAAAAGTGAACCCCCAAAAGCACTATGAATGTATAAAAATACATTTTTATATTGAAAAAACCACTAACACATTTTCGTAGTAAAAAAAAAAAAAAAAAAAAAAAAACAGGCTTACGTTTTTGTGAAGAAAATTATTAATACTCACAAGAAAATTAAATTTCAGCATTAATTGACTCCTAAAGAGTTGATGTGCCGCTAAACAAAGAAACGGGATTTAGGAGAGATGGCAAAAAGACAAAAGTTATCAAGGGCTACAAAGGATACGCCATTGTGGAGAGCCATGATCGCTAACGTCCTGTAGGAACAGAGCACGCAGAAGAAGAAAAAGAAGAAGAAGATTGCAAAGAAAATGACAAAAAAGCTTGAAAGTCTATTATTTTCATTGCTTTTCTGACGTCTTTTGAATTCTTTTTGTTTTATGGTAAAACAAATGAAATCAGCTCAAACAAGAAACGTTAATAATAATAATAATGATTTATTTTAGTGGAGCTTTGTGGGCGTACAAGCGATGAAGAGAATGAGGTCACAGCCATGCCATTCAAATAACGTAAATTGTTGCCAATAAAAAGGGACTCAGAACATCGTTACCAAAGAAGGAAATGCAAAAAGAAATCAATCCCGGGAATGAAAAAAAACGACAATTATAAGAAAAGAACTTAAATAGAACCGAAGATGCTAATCAAGAAAGACACAATGCTTGGTGGAAAAGAAAGAAAATTGTCAAACAAATGGTGGTTGTATTAAAGAGATTAGCATTTGTTTATAGATGTTTTGAGAAAATACTAATCAAATGTTACAAAAAAAAGTCTGTGGCGATACTGAATAGAGAACGATAGCTAGAAACCAGAAAGAAAATAGATATTAACATCTGATAATATATATATATATATATATATATATATATATATATATATATATATATAATTGTGTATTTGGCAG
>CAHIKZ030001558.1:1235000-1262500 GCA_903632075.3 Acanthosepion pharaonis
AATTAATATATTTTACGACATGTATATTTTTTAAATCGGTATCACCCGATGTAAAGCAATCAACAAAAAAACCCAGTCCGATGAAATTCTAACGGATGATACGCGACGCGAAAAACTTTTTTCCAAATTTATCATAATATTCTTCTAAATACCGTTTGTTGTTATATAAAATTATACAAAATTATATATATATATATATATATATATATATATATATATATATATATATATATATATAGCTAATATTAGTGGTAAATATACTCATACATAAGTATATATACATGGGTGCATACACATATATGTATTTTTTTTTAATAAAAAATTCCAAGAGGATAGAATCCAGATAAAACTCAATGTCCAGGACAGAGTAAGGATATAATAAAAAGGCTTAAACACTAATATTCCATGGTCATAATTTATTCCATTGGAATCGTAAATACGATCCAATTCATCAGACCTACAAACCCCTTTCACCCACCTCTCCTAAAATTCTCTCTGTTAAGGTTTAATCTCCCTCCTCCTCATACTTACACTCTCTCTAAATTCTGTTTTTATTTCCGGAGTTGGGTTTTTTCTGTTTTCTTTTTGAATTTGTAGGTCTGATGAATTGGATCGTATTTACGATTCCAATGGAATAAATTAAGACCATGGAATATTAGTGTTTTAAGTTTTTTTTATATATATATATATATATATATATATATATATATATATATATATATATATATATATATTCTCCACCTTAAGTGTTCGAGTTTGGAGATGGAAATCTTTCAGAATGGGTAGCAAATAGATGAAAGAAAGAATTGTTTTTGTCCACGCGTTCTCCATGTCGACAATATGTAACAAATTTGGGTATGGAATCCGCCCCCCCTCCCCGACGGAATTATTAGTTATTGACAACATTTGGAAAAACGTTCATGAAAGTATGTCTCGAAAATAATATCCGATAATGCATTTCGCCTATATGGCTTCATCAGATAGATAACGAGTAATGTGCTAAATGTGTATGCATTGGTGCGTATTTAAAATAATTAAATCTTATATTATTTTCCCTCTTAAAGCTGAATATATAAAATGTTAAACAATTCTTTCAAAAGTCACTCATTTTCTTTCTCTTTTTAGTCTTGAACACACAATATATATATATATATATTACTTATTATAAAACGCAGATTGTGTGTGTGTGTGTCTGTACGTTTATATATTGGATCGTATTTCCTACATTTTTCAACCGATTTCAACAAAATTTCACAGGACTGCGTAAAATTACCTTGCGGTGGTTCTGACAGCGCCGAAAATGGGAAAAACACAATTGTTTTTCCACGAAATCAATTTGAAAACACGATAAAACACGATTCTGTCGCCAGAATGAAAGGGGGATAACTCATATCGAGTTATACTTATAAAACCCAGGTTGTGTGTGTGTGTGTTCGTTTATATATGGGATCGGATTTCCTACATTTTTCAACCGATTTCAACAAAACTTCACTTTTTTTTTGGCAGGTAGTGTTTCTTATTGTCTTGCACACTTTTTTCTTTATTTTTACATTTAGAATGCTTTAAAAATTCCATTTACAAGACAATTGTTTATAATAAAATTCTATTCAATCGATACTCATAACGATTGAAAACAATGTTTTTGTTTGAATTTGGGTTTGACCAATTCGTAAAAAAAAAAAAAAAAAAAAAAACCTCTTAAGACATGCGTGTCCGTCAATCTTAAACAATAATATTTGTCAATTTTATTTTTCAGTCTTTACGATGGTCGATACTTGATCTATCTCTTACTGTTACATGCCCGGGCTCTCCTGCTAATATATATATATATATATATATATATATATATATATATATATACCAAATCCGCTATTGTTTCATGTAATGCTAATCATCAGTCGAAACAGGCTTTGTCGATTTTGTCATAGAGCCTTCAGTTTATTTTATATTTTAAGCTTTAACTGTTATTCTTTATATATATATATATATATATATATATATATATATATATATATATATATATATATAAAATATGAGGTTTTCGTTGCAATATGTCTTCATTAAAACATGTCTCAGTAAATAATTTAGACAAGTTTTGTCTACTTATTTTCAATAGGATGCTCTCATATTTACGGACTAGCTTCTTAAACCTAGTTACCCCCACCCCTGGCCCGTATATCGTGAAATTTAAATCGTACAGTTCTAAACCTTAACATCACAGTTAAAAAAAAAAAAAAAAACTTTCACATGAATACAACAATTTTGTGTTACGAAAATAACAACACCCTGTTGATGACATTCTGCTAATATTGAAAGTACTCGGAATAAAAGAATATGTATCAACAAGGTAATTTTCTCTCTAAGAAGATTGTCCGTGAATATGAGAGGATCCTATTGAAAATAAGTAGACAAAACTTGTCCAAATTGCCGAGCTCGAATTCCAGTCGAATCCTTTGCATTCACTTACGTGCTAATACCCTTGGGAAAGATATGAAACCTCTTCTTCGCCCACCAGCAGGACAGACCAGGTTCTATAACCTTGGATGGCAACTGGTCCACCGCAGAAAGAAATGGCAACCTACTGCGGGAAAAAATCTGCCTCGTCAGTCATGTATCGAAAGATACATGATCGCCTAAGCGTGTATTACGCATGGCACATGATATAAAGCGCGTTGTGTACGGTAAGGACGTGTGGTTGGAGTCAGGATTTGGAGAATGGCCGACTTTCTCCCTACTTACGTTTATCCCAATGTCTATCTTCATAAGTATCTAATTGTTGTGACCAAGTAAATGGTTAAAGAAATAACAAAACAAGCGTTACAGATATAGCATATATTAAATAGTAAGTACAACAGAAGACTATTACACGACTAGCGAGTGTGTGTAGGTTGACCCAGCGTTCAATCTATTCGATTGTTCCCCAAGGCCTTCTCTCCTACTAATCTTATAGTAGGCGGAAGAGTCCAACATAGACCCTTTAGAGGGAGGACACCGCAACACTAACTATATTCGGTATTTATTTCATCATTTCAATATTGTAAAAAATCCATGCACATACACACACATTCAGCGAAATACTTCAAGAGAACTGAAAAAGAAAAATCTGTTTCTCGATGCAAATTCAGCAATTTAGATCTTTCAATGATGATTTTCAAGTCAAGCAAGTCATGGAGTGTAACGAGCATGCGCGGAAACGTCCTCGAACTGCGTGTGTGTGTTGTCGCCGGGCACACCTTCGAGTACCATAATGGACTCGACCGAGGACTACAAGAAGAAGACGCGCGAGTCGTTTGGTGTATTTTTTTGTGGGGTGACACAAGACGTCGGCAGCTGTCTTGGGTGCCATTTTGCTCGTTTGCTGTCGTAAAGTGTTCGTTCGGAAGAGAAGGCGTTCGTTTTTGTGTCGCAAGAAGGCGTTCGTTTTTGTGTCGCAAGAAGGCGTTCGTTTTTGTGTCGCAAGAAGGCGTTTTTTGGTTTTTTTTTCCCCTCGTTTTCTCGCACATGGAACATGGGCTCAACACAGTCGTCTTCCCTCTTCACACACATTCTCTTTCGCTTACTGGACCTAATTCCCGAAAATATTCTTCTATGTGTCATCTGACGTGAGCGACAACCTCCTATCCATCGTGGGCCTTATCAGCGTTTTATTCACCATGACAACGCAAAACTGCATACCGCAAGAAAAAAAAAATTGATACTCAGTTTCTCTGTTTTAACCAAGCGACTGTTTTCACCTGACCTTGCAGCAATCAATTATGACATTTTTCAATGGCTGCAAAACGCTTTGATGGGGAAAAAGTTGTCTTTAATGAAATCAAGATTCAAGAGTTCGTCGGAACCTTTTCACATCAAAGGCTGCAGAGTTTTTACTCAAAAGGCATGGAAAAGCTGCCTGATAAGTGGCAAAAAATTTACTGCCAATAATGACTACTGCGTCATTAAATAAAATGTAGTTATATATATATATTTTTTGTTTTTATTCATTTTAAGATTGAAGTTGATAAACAAAAAATAAAAATCAATTATGGTTCAACATAATAGATAGATAGATAGATAGATAGATAGATAGATAGATAGATAGATAGATAGATCTGAACACAATGAAACAGATAGGCAAATAGATATAAACAGGCTGAAATAGATAGACTTGCACAGGCTGAGATAGATAGATAGATAGATAGATAGATAGATAGATAGATAGATAATGAACAGACTAAAATCGTTACGTAAATAGACACGAACAAGCAGAAATAGACGTGAACAAACTGATAGATAGATAGATAGATAGATAGATAGATAGATAGATAGATAGATAGATAGATAGATAGGTAAGTAGGTAGGTAGGTATTAGAATCTGCAAATCAAAGTGGTAAATTAGAAAAATAACATCATTAATTAATTACTGTTATTTAATATATGGCAATTACAAATTAGAACTGATTTTATGAAAGCTCTCGGAACCATTAGTCATAATTTGGATCAATTTTGCATCATTAAGTTTTCTGGATAAACGTCTCTCTCTTCAGAAGCGCCGAAATGCTTTTGTCATTTGTTTACTTATCTCCATATTAAAAAAAAAAAGAATCACATACACACACATAAAATTTACGAGAAATAAAAGAAAAGGTTTTGGGATACAAAGTAAGACATTCGTATGGAACTTTTACAGAAAACTTATATATCAAGTCTTTCTACGTGTTCTACTGGTACCATAAAATCACTTACCTGGCACAGGAATTTTCCTGACGGCTTGATAGGTTTTATTACTTCTCAGTTGCGTCTCCGTCTTCCGGTAGAGTGCGACTCAGTTGCGGCTCCGTCAGAGGACAGAGGCACAACTGGGAAAAATAAAACTGTGTGGTACCCACCCCGAGGCTGCAGCCACACATAGCGCTAGAGAGAGGGATCGGTGCTCGCACCGAGGCCAGTGCAACCGATAGTTGTGGAGGCTCGGGAAATTTTTGTCCTTGGCCCGAATGTACGCGCTAAGGTTCCCCACGTTAAACTCGACCTTGTGTCACATCTCGTCTACAGTGGGGCAACCGGGTAAATATACCAGCCACATGGAAGTGACATCGCCAACTAAACCGATTCCTCCAATCAGTTTTTTTTGTTTTTTTTTTTTGTATGAAGGTTGGCTAAGACAGGATGAAAAATACAAGACCTGTCAAAACGTTCGTGTAGCGTTAATGATACTCTAGTCCAGCGTTTCTCAAATGGTGCACCCGGGCACTCTAATGCACCCTGAAATGTAACTAGATGCGACCGAAGTTTAGCATCGCGAAGAGTAATTTATGAATTAATTTTATATTTAAACACCAAGCACATGTCTTCTATAGCTAAAAGAAGCCTTTATCATTTGATATTTTAAACTGAATGTCAAATCATTTAATCTTGAAAAAGTAGGAGATAATCCTTTCCCTTTTGACTTCTTCAATGGAATCAAATCAGTCATTATCGGCCTTTCTAATCTATGTCGACCGTAGTCAGGATCATCGAGCCAATGCGGAGGATCCTTTCCTTAGCTGTATAACAGGTGCTACGCCAGGGCTACATACAGTTTCTTTCACCTAGACCAAGACTATAGAACCCAGTCTGTCCTGTTATTTACCCACGGTCGGGGCGGAGGAAGAGAAGAGGATTCATACATTTCCCAAGGGTATTAGCACGTAAGTTAATGTAATGGATCCGACTGGAATTCGAACTCGGTTCTTCGATTCCTTAACCCGAGCCGCTATTCATTACTCCACCTTGCCTATCTAAAAATAGCGAGTCCTCATGAATCCCTTTAAATGAAAACTGTAGCGCTTAAATATACAATGTAATGTTGTAGGAATCCTTCTACTCGGTTTTTCGTTGAATGTTAAAATTCAGAGTGTCGTGACTCGATACAATAACAAAATACTGTTACGGTGTCGCTCGTAATTCGGCCGTTTAGAATAATCCCACGATTTTCATTGAAAGAATAAAATTCAGTAGAAAAGACAACGTAGTTTCAACAAATAAACTTTAATTTAATATAACGACAAGAATACAAACAGTTGGTGATAGATTTGAAAGTAATGTCTTTTTGTTTGGCTTGATAAAGTTCTGAAATAAAAGATAAATTGTCTTTGTGTACCTATATGAGAAACAATAAAATGTTATATGTGTGTATGAAAAAGTCAACGCGTATGTGCGTGGTTCATAGTAAAGAGGATACAAAAGATTGATAGAAATTGTTTCTTACTGTTGACGGTGTTGCCGTAGTCTGAAGTTTGTCAACGCTGTCACTTTTAGCATGGGGTCGTGAATATCATAAGCGAGAGTTGCGTGGAGTCTGGTGACAGCTGTGAGTATCCAATTTGGGGCCGGATTTCGTATGCTTTTATACACTTTTTCGTTACAAAATCGGCCCCAGAATTGAATTATTTCTTTCTAATTGGCCCTAAAAAGCCACGTGGTATGTCTACTACTACGTCCGCACAATATTTGAGCGGTATCTACCTAAATCATGATGACTAATACAACAAACTTTCTGATTTGTATTCTATGATTTTATTGGTGGGTTTTAAGATGTAAGTGTTTTCTTGAGTATGATTGGTTTATAAATATTGTATTTGATATTTTAGTGGACACGACAATGTCTTAATTAATAATTGCTTATTTCAGGAGTCTTTATTATTTTAAAATTTTATGACTAATTTTTCCTTATTAAATTTTAAATTTGTGCCCCAGAGTCTTAGTTCTTCTAAAAGTAAGCTCTCAAGTGAAAAAAAGGGGTTGATAATGAATTTGACTGAGCTCCGTAGCTATGTTTGAAGTCAATGCAATGATGACACGGCATCGCTGGGCAGAGGGCTTACTAGACGGAAGTCAACCGGCCAGGGAAGTTGATCACACCGATCATGTATCCGTGAGCGAGCTGAGCCTTCAAGTTGGAGGACACCTGCTTTTATTTGACCTGGAGATGAATGGGCTCTGCCAAGTCTATTTGCCGAAGACACGCTATGCATGAATGGATACCTGTCCAGCTTTCAACCTAGGTATAAGGAAGGCATTGGTTAGACGCTCAGCTGCTGCTGATGATGATTTAATGAAAATATGGAGCCAAATATTGCATACAAAGAACCCGTTGATATTTTTGCAACACAGTAAAAGGAAAGAGGACTTGGAGAATTTAACACTCACAGGGCAAACTGAAGGCAAGAGTTTGCGTGAATGGTTGGCAAGGTCCGAACAAAGAGAGACACAAAAGTTCCTTTGAGAAAAAAGGGGGCAGAATTTTGGAGAATCATGAAGGCATACGGCACATTAAAAGAGGGGACGATAGCTATTCAAAAATGGCATCCTTTTCTCAGAGTGGATTGACCTGGAGATAGATGGGCTCCGCCAGGTCTATTTGTCGAAGACACGCTATGTATGAATGGATATCTCTCCGGCTTTCAGTCCAGGTATAAGGAAGGAATTCGCCAGTCGCTCAGCTACGCGGCGACTCTAAAACCACGCTCGGTCACGGGATTGCTATTACTGTTGCTGACGACGACGACGACGATGATGATAATGATGATAATTTAATGAAAATGGAAAGTAAAAGAATGCAGTGAATCAGAAGAAGACAGTTGAAATTACTGGGATACTTAATAAGGGTGTCAAATGCTGCTTTGAGAAACAAAAGGAGCATATATATATATATATATATATATATATATATATATATATATATATATATATATATATATATATATATTAAAAAAAGAATATTGCCGCAAACGTTTTTTGTTTGTAATGTGGATTTATTTAGAAAAAATATTATGCTTTGTTTTACATAATTTTACGACACGTGTTTCTGGTCTCGCGACCGTCTTCAGGTAAAAGTGGAGATTTCCCCATATTATTAAAAATAATTAATTTTTTTTCCTCATGTTCAATGCTAAATATTCTCGATATGAGACATTTTCTGTTTGTGTGTTGGTAATCTGAATTTCTTTCTTGAATTGGCAATGAAGAGTTCTGCGCGAAGGGTCATAAAACAATTAAGGTTGGTCCAGCGAGATGATAAATTAGTTATCGGCATTTTATCTTTTAATGTTTTACTGACCCCTATGTGCTCTTTCTTACTTTGCATCCCAAGATAAAATGCCGATAACTAATTTATCATCTCGCTGGACCAATCTTAATTGTTTTATGACCCTTCGCGCAGAACTCTTCATTGCCAATTCAAGAAAGAAATTCAGATTACCAACACACAAACAGAAAATGTCTCATATCGAGAATATTTAACATTGAACATGAGGAAAAAAAATTAATTATTTTTAATAATATGGGGAAATCTCCACTTTTACCTGAAGACGGTCGCGAGACCAGAAACACGTGTCGTAAAATTATGTAAAACAAAGCATAATATTTTTTCTAAATAAATCCACATTACAACCAAAAACGTTTGCGGCACCTCTCTTCTCTTCTTTTTAATATACATACTTTTCTCTCGTTGGAACCACTACATTATATTTCTTATATATATATATATATATATATATATATATATATATATATTCGCCATCACTTTAGATTTCTCGGAGCTGACCTCCATTCCATAAACTGTTCTCTAAAAAGGTTTATGGGTCAAGTCCTGGAGCTGCTGTTGATAGACCGTTGTGGAGGAGATATAGTGTGCAATCTACATTCGGAACCTCCAACCCCTCCCACACACACTACGATTCAAAAAGTCAAGGGGATGATGGTGATGATGGTGACTATATATATATATATATATATATATAGGC
Organism: Acanthosepion pharaonis; assembly: GCA_903632075.3. NCBI lineage: Eukaryota > Metazoa > Mollusca > Cephalopoda > Sepiida > Sepiidae > Acanthosepion > Acanthosepion pharaonis. Next base: position 1,243,766 of record CAHIKZ030001558.1, read on the forward strand.
CTATGTATGCATGTATGCAGATTGGCAGTCTTGTACACCAGACACAAAGGTTCTTCAGCGCGTAAATATAGCCAACATAGAGAAACTAATTCTCGGTAATTAAATGCGCTGGACAGGTCATCAGACATGTATGGAGGATGGTAGATCGCCCAAAAAAATAAGCCAAAAAGAAAAACGTTTCAAGGATATAGTTAAATTTAACCTAAAGACTCTTACCGTTAATTTTGAAGTCTAGGAAACTATTGGGGGAGATCGATCTGGCTAAAGAAGGTTGATTTAGGAATGCTACAACAAATTTGATCGGAAGAGAATTGAGCATTCCAACGCGCCGTTAGAGAGGGAGAAATAGAATCTGTCCCAGAGCGATTAGGGAATCAACACACTTGCAGTATTTGTGGAAAAGTCACTCTTTTGGCGGCTGGTTTACGTGAGATCACACCTGAAGGGTCAGGTGCAAACTCCTGTTAATGCAACCCTACCAGGAAGACCTGTACGTTTGCCAAGTGTGTAAGAGAGGTTCTAAAAGTGAAACTTGCCTTAGGAATAACTTACGGGCTCATAGCAGAACGTTAGCTCGGGTAAAAATGATAGAAATAATAAAAATTATGAATAAAAACCACGCAAAAAGAGGTACAAATTGAAGTGATGGTCTTCTGCAAAAAAGGGACTATCATTATCATGTATATAGATATATTAGGCTGATGAAAGAAAGTCAAGCGATAAAAAACAACAAAAATAAAAATATTGATAATAAGACTAATAATATTTATTATTAGTGAAGTAATGGATAGCGGGTCGGACTGAGGAATCGGAGAGCCGAGTTCGAATTCTTGCTTCCCAATCAACTTTGATCTTCAAAATGCAACGTCAATCGTTATCCTCTGTTCTCTTGTTTGTGTTCATTTATTGTTCTCTCTCCTTAATCGTGTTTTTCTCTCATATTCGCTAACACTCGCGTCTTAGTGGCTTTATTCCCTTGCTTGGGATGAAATGATTTTTTAAAACACCCGAAAGAGAGACGGTACGGCCCTGGTGATATGTTTTCGCTACCCATTTAGAATGCATCTGGATTGTGCCGTCCGACGGGCTCAGCCAAACCGTGACTGGCTCTCGTATCCGCCCCCGTCGTATTCTGAACAGTAACTGATTTTCTTCGCCAACGGGCTGTCACGTGACCAAATTCCTCCTTCATTGCATCCTGTTAAGATGCGGGTAACTGCCTTTTGCGTTTCTTTGGGGGTACATCAGAATGCTGTACCGACCCACCAGTTCATCGATTTACGCATTGTTACCTCTCTTTCTTATTGTTGTTTTTAGATCGCTTCCTTCCAGTCATTTTGATAGGCAATAGCGAAATTCTGAAATTTAGAATGATCTTATTCCATTTCAAAAATAAAGCCTGTAAAAAGGAATATTTAAAACTAACATACGGCCCAAAATAAAATGCTTTTGGCAAAAAAAAACTTAATATTTATAGTTCGTAACCATGCAATGAGATGAGGCAACATAAACCGTAGATTTGTCTACAGAAATATCATTACATTATTGTTACATAATCGTGAAATCCTTAAGGTTTTTTGTCAAAAGCATTTTATTTTTGGTCGTATATTAATTTAAAATATTCCTTTTTATAGGCTTTATTTTTAAATGGAATAAGATCATTCTAAATTTCAGAAAAACGGGACCGAAAAAAAATTCGATTTTTCGAAACGTCATTCGCTTATTTTCGAAGCGCGGTTAGTTGAAACCGTTAGTACGATATCCGTGAATATGAAGGAACGATTTTGTAGAGTTTGGAATGTGAATATGAAGGGAGGAGAAAAATAAACAAAAAAAAATAAACGATTAATGGCGGATAATGTAAAGATGACAATAAACCTTTTATAATCATTGTCGGTGGTAACAATGTGAAAGATCCCAAGAAATTTTCGATACAAAAACCAGGAAAAAGAAAAAAAGGTAAGAATATAGAAACAAAATCCCAGAAAGAAACAAGACAAAGAATAGAAATACGAAAGTAATGCTGCGTATAGAAAGGTAGAAACTAAACAAGTCGTTTGAGAATTCGATTTCCCACCAAATAAATATGTCTACATCAAAAGAAGTCAAGAGAAAAGTAATATCAGCCTCAAGCATAACGAGTTTATCAATTACTGACAACAAAATCGTTGAAAAATAGTTCGTTTCTGTTAACATTAATTATAAATTGAATAAAGTATGTCTAAAGTTTTCTTTATTAGCTTTTGTTTGTCATTCTTTCTTTTCGCTTAGTCCCATGTTATATATATATATATATATATATATATGTGTGTGTGTGTGTGTGTGTGTGTGTGTGTGTGTGTGTATTTAGGCAGCAATCCTTCTTTCATGCACATTTTATTGAATACGACAGACAAGATGCTTCTATTTAGTTTTTTTTATACAACTTCTCATGCGATCTAATCATTCTTTTTCTTTTCAGTTGTTCGAATGTTCTTTTCATCTGAGCGCTTTCGGCTATACATTTAGCCATTTTCAAGGATTAAATATTTTAACTGTTAATTAAGAAATAGTTTGTTGTATGTATGTTTTATAAAATGTTTTCATTTTTCAAAACGCGGTCAAGATATTGTGTCTATGTTCATAGTCGATATTATTAAGTGTTGTTTTTTGGTTTTTATTAATAAGACTTCCATTTTTTTTTTTTTGCATGTAGATGGTGATGATGCTATTATGTTTCTGTTGTCAGCAAGTATGTTACGAATAGTGTCCGGTAGATCTCCATGAATATTTAAATGAGATCTAATTGAGCTAAGGTCAGAAAGGTGTAGAGTGTGTCTGCGTGTCAAACATGTTGTAGTGTGGCCTATATAATTATTTACGAATTTTGATTGATCAGTAATACAATTCCTTAATGGGCATTTAAATTATATCATATCCAAATATTTTACAATAAATTAAAGCCGATTACACAATATTTCAAGATCAATTTAGGTCTATAGTTCGTAACCATGCAATGAGATGAGTTAACATAAACCGTCTGTGGCATATCATTACATTATTGTTATATAACTATAGTGAAATCCTTAAGGTTTTTTGGCAAAAGCATTTTATTTTTGGTCGTATATTAATTTAAAATATTCCTTTTTTACAGGCTTTATTTTGAAATGGAATATGATCTTTCTAAATTTCAGAATTTCGCTATTGCCCATCAAAATGACCGAAAGAAAACGATCTAAAAACAACAATAGAAAAGAGAGGTAACAAAGCGTAAATAAAATAGCTTCAGTTTGTTCAACTTCGAAAACAGCATTGCAACCTAAGTATTCTAAAATGCTGCCAAAGAAGAAAATGAAAAATAACTAACAACAAATCAAATATAGCATCAAAATTTATACTATTTTTATTTATTTGTTATGTAACTAAATACATAATTGTCAACAATATTTCCGTAAAATTTGATATTTCCTGTAATAAATTCTTAACAAATATTATTATTATTGCTATTATTATTTTACTTAAGTGTAAGATAGTCCTACATTTACAATTCTTTACGGCTAACCATGAAAAGAAATATTGATCAAAACTGACTAAACCCGTTAAGCGCGTATTCCCGCAAAATTATCAAATGTTGAATACGCCCCTCCTAATGTCGAATGCGTCATATACACGTGGGCGAGTGGTTAGAACGTTCGAATCTCACCATGGTCAATTTGTCAGGAAAGAGACTCCTGGACGTTATCGGTATGGAGAGATCCGTGCAGAAAGTGCCTGAAAACCATACCATGGGTTGACTCAAGCCTTGTGAGTGAAATTGGATAGACTGCTAGCAAGAAACTACAAGTCATCATGACTGAGGGTTTGAACGTGCTGGCCTTGATTGTAAGGTAATTGTAACTAAGGTCCGTTCAGCATAGTTGCAATATAAACCACAGGTGGCCTCTGGGTGTTGGATAAACACAAAATGAAATGTGCTATAACAGTCTCATTTAATTGTAATATGCGCGAAAATATTCGTGAATATGAAAGGATTGTGATAAAAAAAATAAGCAGACATAATGTCTGTCATTTATTCAATCAGACATGCCTAAAAGAAATTTTTCTGTCTAAATACGCACACACACACATATATATTCACACACACACACACATATATATATATATATAGAGAGAGAGAGAGAGAAAGAGAAAGAGAGAGTGAGAGAGAGAGAGAGGGAGGGGAGAGAGAGACAGACGATGATGTCGAAGTGAATGGACGTGTTTTTCCGTTGCTCAAAGAAAGTGAAGTCGTATTTTAAAAGGGAAGTCTTGATTATTTTAATTATCCATTTATTATTCTTATTTTTTTTTTTATTATATTATTATAAATAATCCTTTATAATCTTTAATTATTAAAATACATATTCGTTTATATTTTAAGATAAGTCGTGGTATACATCAAGTGTATAAGACGCACCCCAATTTCAGCAGGGTAAATCAAGAAAATATTAGTAAAATTAGTAAACCTACATATGGTATATAAAACGCAGGGAATTTTAAAAGATATTTTAGTAAAAAATGCCGTCAAATATGGTAAGTTGCGAAGGCTTCTGCAGAAGCAGCCATAATTTTCAGAAGAACCGAATACAAAGATTGTGGCACACTATGAACATAGCATCCCACAATGTTTCAAATAGTTATTCCTCAGGTTTTTAATTCAGATTTTTCCTTCTAGACTGATTGCTAACTAATGCTATAAGGATTCAGTCTAACCTGTTATTTAACCCATAGCTGGGGGTAAGAAGAGATGGATTCATATCTTTCCGGCGGTATTTGTATATATGTAAATGTCAGAAATTTCACTGCAGTTCGAACTCGGCTCTTCGATTTCTCAATCTGAGCCGTTATTACTCCATTCTTTATTATAGATTATTTCTAATATTTTCGTTGTTAAAAATGTTATATACTTGTTTTGGAAGATAGTTGTGTATCGAGATAAGGGCGTTTCTGGGTAGAAATCACGCCAGTCACTAGACAGTATTGATTTTTATTTCCTCATTTTTAATTTCATATTTCTATCTTTTTTATCTTTTTATCTTGATATGTCTTTCTCCTTTCAATCTTTTTCTTTTTAACTGTAACTTTCTTTTTTTCATTTCTATTCTTTTTTTTTTTCCGATCTTTTTATCTCTTTCTTTCTAATTTTTTACTTTTTTCTATCTTTTTCTTTTTAACTGAAACTTTCTTTTTTAAAATCGTATTTTGTATTTTCCTATCTTTTTTCTTTTTTTAACTGTAACTTTAATTTATTTCAATCTATTCTTTATTTTTCTATCTTTTTCTTTCTTTTTATTTTTACTTTTTCTTTTTATTTATTGACTTTAACTTTTTTTTCAATCTATTCTTTATTTTTCTATCTTTTTATCTTTTTCTTTCTATCGTTTTACTTTTTTCTATCTTTTTCTTTATTAACTGTAACTTTCTTTTTTTCAATATATTCTTTATTTTTCTATCTTATCTTTTCTATGTTTTTACTTTTTCTACCTTTTTCTTTATTCGTTATTTTTCTATCTTTTGTCTTTTTTCTATCATTTTACTTTTTCTTTATTAACTGTAACTTTCGTTTTTTTTTCAATATATTCTTTATTTTTCTATCTTCTTATCTTTTTCTATGTTTTTCTTTATTCCTTATTTTTCTATCTTTTGTCTTTTTTTCTATCATTTTACTTGTTCTATCTTTTGTCTTTTCATCTTTTTTTAACTTTCTATCTTTATGTTTTTATCTTGTTAGCTTTTTATTTTTTATTTTTATATCCGTTTTTCCTTCTATCTTTCTTTTTTTATCTTTTTACATTTTCTTTTTTCTCTTTTTTCATTCCCACTTTATCTTTCTCTCTTGATATACCTTTCTTCTTTCAACTTTTTTTCTTTTTCTTTTCATCTTCCTATTTCTTTCTATTCTTTATTTTTCTATATTTTTAACATTTCCTTTCTATTTCTACATTTTTATCTTTCTTTTAAGCTTGTTCTTTTTCTTTCTAGCCTTTTCAATCTTCGTCTATTTGTCTTTCTTTCCGTCTTATCATTCACTTTTCTCTTTTTCTTTTTTTCATCTTTCTTTTTTTCCTATTCCTTTTTCCAACGTTTTACACCTTTTTCTCTTTCTATCTTTCCTTTATAATCTTTCTTTTTCATTCTTTTCACTTTTTATTCTTCTCTCTTTATCTTTCTGTCTTTTATTTTCTTTTCATCTTTCTTTTTTTTTTCTTTTTCTATTTGTTTTTGTTTTCATCTCGCAATTTCATTCTTTTTTATCTTTTTCACTTTTTATCCTTCTCTCTTTATCTTTCTATCTTTTCGTCTTTTTATTTTCTTTTCAACTTTCTTTTCTCTTTCTATCTTTTTACATGTTGCGTCTTTTTTTAACATTGTACCTTTTTTCTTTCTTTTTATATTTCTTTTTTGTCTTTATCTTTTTCTTTCGATTTTTTATCTTTCTTTTTTTTATCTTCTTTTATCTTCTTTATCTTTCCTTTTTTATTTTTATTCATTTTTTATCTTCCTCTCTTTTTAATTTTCATTTTTCTTTTTCCTAATAAGATCAGAACTGTGACTTGATTTTCACCATGATTGCGTAACAAAGACAAACTGTCGACACATCAGAGACCATCATCAAATTTAACAGAAATGGAACAGTTTTCTAATGAAAAATGGTAGAAATATCCTGCCTCCACAATGTATCTTCTCTCACACGGTCTCTGAAACATACGAGTAATCTACGAAAGATAACTAGCGAATTATTGTAGAGAAGCGATTTATAGATTCGCAACACGAATTTTATGTCAAAATCGATTCTAAGAAAAAAACAAAAACAAATTTAATCTTACACTACATTTTTTCTGTTTGTAAGATTTAAACATAATTCTTCTTATATAATGCAAAATTTTACCCACCCGAAAAAAAATGCTAATAGCATAACAATTTTGTAACTTTATCTCCGGTGAGTTAACCAACCGTAGATTTAAATATGTAACATACATACTAATGTAAAAGTCGACCTCAGAAAAAAGTTTCGTAATTTTAACAGAAACAAATACGAAATTTTTCTTAAATTTCAACCCGATGTAAGTCTTCAAAAATATTCTAGGATTGCTTATTAAGTACATAAAACAAATATTTTCTTTTTAAATAACATAAACATCACGGTGGTTATTTAATAAAATTAGCTTAGTTTTGGCACATTTTAGATTATAATAATAGCCTAATCAGTTAGGATTCTTGCCTGATGATTATGACCAAAGCTCCAGGGACCAAGCTTAATATTGGTCTAATCTAGTAAGCTTGATGTCAAGACAATGCCAAGTTGTTCTTCGGCATAAATTTGTTCTGCAAATGTGAAGATCAACCACATATACACATGCACCCACACAAACACAACATAGATAGATAGATAGATAGATAGATAGATAGATAGATAGATAGATAGATAGATGTGAACAGAATCAGAAAGCTAAAGAGGCAGACATGAATAGCCTAAGTGAAATATGAAAATTGTTTGTGCGTCTGAGATCTCCTGGTCAAAAGCTGATTGGTCTAATCTAGTAAGCTTGATGCCAAGACCATGCCAATTTGTTCTTCGGCATAAATTTGTTCTGCAAATGTGAAGATCAACCAGAAAGCGCGGAAGAGAAGGAGGGAGGAAAATGCAAGAGAAAGAATAGTGGAAAATCTAGACAATGTCGAGTTATTACCGAAAGCAATGAACGCATCTTCAATAATGTGTGTGTGTGTGTGTGTGTGTGTGTGTGTGTGTGTGTGTGTGTGTGTGTGTGTGTGTGTGTGTGCTGGGCGCTTCACTTCTGCTCAAAAACACCGACATTTCGGTTAATAATGAGAACACTGACAGATTGATGACGTAAAAATATTGATTCTTCTCTGTTATTCTTTGGTTCGTCGATGCAACATTTCGACAACACGTTCTTCGCAAAGAACCTACGTGATTGTCATTCTGACAAGCATACTATTACCATTTGACCCTTTGCATTAAATACAAGTTCCTACTGAATATTGATATGTAGTCCTTTTTGGACTTCCGTTCATTACTCTTTCCTTTAATCGAGTTACCCCCCACCCCAAGCAAGGCTGTAAAGCCATTAAGACACAATAGGTTACTGAGTGTGGAAGAATTAGAAAACAGAAACATTACAAAGGAGTGGGAACAAAAGAAGAAGGAGAGTAGAGGGCAATTGCTTAATAACAAAAACAAAAAACTATTTCCACCTTATATCCAATAGAATCATATATTAATTATGTTTAAACCAAGCGGTCAAAAATGACGCCATATTGTCAGTACTATCATTAAGTTTACACATATACACATGTACCCACACAAACAAGATAGATAGATAGATAGATAGATGTGAATCAGAAAGCTAAAGAGGCAGACAAATAGACATGAATAGCCTAAGTGAAATATGAAGCAGGCACGGTGGAGTAATGGATAGCGGCTCGGATCTAGGAATCGGAGAGAGCCGAGTTCGAATTCCAGTTGAATCCATTACATTCACTTACGTGGTAATACCCTTGGGAAAGGTATGGTAAATAGACCGGATTCTATAGCCTTGGATGGCAACTGGTCTACCGCAGAAAGAAATGGCGGGAAAAAATCTACCTCGTCACTCATGTATCGAAATCATGTATCACGCATAACTGAGATATGAAAAGACTAAGATAGATAGATAGATAGATAGATAGATAGATAGATAGGCCTCAATTCAGTAAGCTATCTCATTCTTCCCAACTCTGAAGACTGTGGTGTACTCGATAGCATTTCTGATAATATAAACAAGGCCATCTCGCTACATTCGTTTGCGCACATATTTGTCCTCGATAGTATTCCAAACCCTTAACCCTCACGCAGCTATGCCCTCTTGGCAACTCTGATACCGTAGTGCGTGTTAACATCTCCCTACACCCCTACCTCCCTTCGAGTCAAGAATCTTCTACTAACAGAATATCTTTCTGCTATCAACGAGTAGACTGGGACTTGTTCCGTGATTTCCTTCGTGACGTCCCTTGAAATGTGGTTTCTAGTCACACTGTTCATAAATTTGCGTCTGAGATCTCCTGGTCAAAAGCTGGCATCGAGTCTTTCATCCCAGCAAGAAAATATAAAGTTAAATCGGGCTCGTCTTCTTGATTCACAGCTGCTTGCTCAACTGCTATTGCCCATAGGAACCACTTCTTCCGTTTGTACCGAAGCGACATGTCTCTTTGTTTCTGCTCGTAATGAGTGCAAGTGTGTCCTCAAGGAAGGAAAGTTACTATTTGCTGAAAGATTGGAATCACGTATTGTATCTTGAAAGTTTGGTTCTAAAGATTATTTGCGGCTCTGCAAGAGGGTGCTGGACAACAGTAAATCCACAAATCCCGCCTCTATTCAATCAATTCGAAGTTCTAACATCCTCAGCTGATAAGACTGAATGCTTTGCTCGAAAATCCTCATCCAACTCAACATTAGACTAATCCGGGACACCCACAACTGATTTCCCCCTCTAGAACTGAGGCTCTAATGAGTGAAATGAGCATAACCCCGTCGATAGTATTGGACATCATTTCTAAATTAGACTCTCATAAAGCAAGTGGTATTGATGGGATACCAGCCGTAGTCCTAAAGAAATGTGCTTCTGAGGTGGCTCCAGTTCTCTCCAAACTATATAACTATTGCCTCACTGACTCTTATTTTCCTGCTTGTTCGAAGTCCTCACCTGTTGTCCCTGTTTTTAAGAACTCTGGAGACCCTTCTGACCCAACTACCGACCTATCAGTCTCCTACCACTTTTTTTGAGGCATGTGAAACCACGTCTTAATTGCTGTTGTTCCCGGGTCCACTCTGACCCTGCTTGGTAGCACTCGTTAGGGTCCCAGCTATGGGCAAATAGTTAACCCCAAATGGGTGTCAAAATACTATGAAAGCGTAAAAACAGGTTTTTTATAGTAAAAATATTAGCAATAAATTTTTGAGAAAAATATTACCAGTAATACATTTGACTCTCGACAAAAACACCCTTTAAAAAAACGTCAATGAAACCTAATCTACAAACGGATTTCTTACAAAGAATACATATTCTATTCATACGAACCTATGCTAAAAATCTTGCCAGCATTAAATAACCCATTGAGATGTTGATATGCCGTAAAAAAAATCACAAACTTGGTGGGGGTTCCCCAACCCTTATGTAGGCGATGTTCCCGCCACTTTTTGTTAGCGATCGTCACATAGACATATTCGTGTGTGGATTAATTATCAAGTGTTTCGTGCTCATTAAAGATATTATTCAAAATTTCAAAAAGTCCTGCATTTATATGTATATTTGTAAGTAGTTATCATGTTTTTTGTACACGTACAGAAAGTACAAAACATTATTTTTTCACCACTTAAAAATCCGTGTGAGCATTACATGACTGATACCTTTACCTGTATCCGTATGCACACAAAATTTATTCAGGGTATCAGTATAAAGTGTGTTATGAAATGCAAAGGGATATCGTGTTTATGCTTTTGTTCTATTCCCAAGCGGCACCATTCTATAGATGCTATATACAAATTAAATAGCTTGTATTCCAAAATCTGAAAACTGAAGCACTTCCGGTCCCAAGAATTTTGGATGAACGATTTTCAACCTGTAACGATATCTCTTCATCAGAGAAATTCATACAGAAATTAATTGTTGTTATTTTATTTTATTATATTTTATTATTTTATTTTAGCAAATATTTAAAATATTTCATTTATAGAATGTTTTACATACTTTACTCGGTTCTAAATTTTCGTATATGATGTCGACCATTAAAGTTTATTCGACTATTATTAAAATTTATTAGTTCGAGATTGTAGCTTATTAGTGGTTTACTCTTTGGAGCCATTGTGTTGTTGCAGATAGTGAAGAAGGGATTTTTTTACTGGGTTCATAAACACACACACATACATACACGCACACATACACGCACACAGATATATGTGAAGAAAATATGTTCAATATCGTAGTTAGAGCGTTTATAATTACCTACAAAATAGTTTAGCTATTGACAGACTATTATGTATGAACCCACTAAATTATTATTATTATTATTATTATTATTATTATTATTTCCTTTGATTTCTTTTCTATCTTAATTTCTTTACGGGTTCAAACCAGATACCTAAAGTCAGAAATCGTATCATGACATTTTCCACTGAGCAGTTTTTGAAAAAACGAAATAAGATCACACTCATTTTACATATATAAAGTCCTTCGTAAAGTGTGAGCTGTACTTGTAAGAACAATTTTTTCTATTTCATTAAAACTCAATCAATCCGAGGACTCCGACTATAGCTAGAATTATGGATGTCCTCTTGTGCCACATTTTTTAGATTTCCTCTGCAAGGTATTGAAGTGCTAATGCATTGTATTTTGATAGTCTTTTGAAGATCTTCAAAGATACATTATAATCTGCAAGGACTGCCATGTCAGTAAGAAGGCGCATTTTATCATTGCGGTCTCTAATCATGATGTCTGGACGATTAACTTTGATTTTTCTGTCTCTATGTATTGTAAAGTCTCATATAATTGTTACAGATCCTATCTCTGTAACCAGGTCTAGATGGTGTTCATACCAATTTCTTTATTATTATTATTATTATTATCAGCGGCAGCAACTTTCTGTTTAGTACATTCCCCTACGAGGTGATTACTCGTGACCTACAGTAAAGAAAGGTACCAAATATACGTATTCGGTTTGCAAGTACGTGATGCTTAACATAGATTCTTGACAAAATCCAAAGAAGGATCTGCAATGTAATCGCTCCTGACTTGGCATCTTGGCTTCAGTCACTTTCTGACCGACGTGATGTGGCTTCTCACTGTCTTTTCTATAAATATTTGCATGGTAACTGCTCTGACGAGATTTTTCCCTTGTGTCCCGACTATGTAGGTCCAACCCTTTTACTGTTGAAATAGTTAAATGCAAATGCTATTTCTACTCCAACAGTTTCTTTTCTCGTACTTCCCACCTGTGGAACTCATTTCCGTTTAATTGCTTCCCTGATAAATACAATCTTCAAAAATTTAAATGCAACCTCAATCGCTATTTTCTATCTCTTTGAATCCCGTTTCCTCAAAACACCGAATACTCTGGCGCTGGAGCATTCTACGCAAGACATGCTACAGCGTGTTTGACAGGAGCTGGACTACCTATTTGACATGGGTTGTGTCATAGGTTGTACGTATATTGAACATTAGGGAAGCTTTGAATATCTTGTTTAAATTTTGAGAAATAAATATTTTATGGTTCAACATTAAGCCTTTTTAATTTCGTTTGCCTGTGACATGCAATTACGAGGGACGGCTCCGTATTCGGGAGAGTCGACCCATTCCACCCGTCCAAATTCGAGAACTGTTCAAGGCTGTGAACGACCCCTGGGCCTCCAATCGTTCGCTTTACTGGATGGAATTGCGACGATCGAACGCCAGCTATCCTGACGGAAACTTCGGAGGGAACCAGCTACTAGACGGCTTGATTGCTCTTTTGTCCCTACACCCGTTTCCAACAATCGATTTGCACGTCAGTGGCGCTTCGGATTTCCACCAGAGTTTCCTCTGGCTTCATCCCGACCGGGTGTGGATCGCCATCTTTCGGTTCCCTGAGCGCCTGCTACGCCAAAGTCGGCCGAGTCGTGCTCGACGTAAAAATTACCGACCCGGGGGTGATACGCCCGCGCGCAGCGCCTAAACTCGACGACCTGAATCGTGACTAGTTCAAGCCGCGGGATCTCACCGGTGGGAGGAAAGTTTGAGGCTGCACACCGCCAACAAACACCCGTGAGTTTTTCCTCCCCCACAAACGTAACATTTTAAATTATGTCAATTTTTTGGAGGGGGGTGTACACTGTATAGTGTATATATTTTATAATATTCTCTTAAGATGAGCAATTTTAATATCTTGTAATGAGGGGTTGTAAGGTATCTTGTTAATTCTCTTGTCTCTATCTTTCTTGATTGTACCCAGGATTCTAATTATCTTAGTTTTAAAGTTTCCCATTATTCAATATGTTTCAAGATCCTTATATTTGCTTATTTTTCAATATTATATAGCAGATATATTTCTTACCCAATGACACTGACATATCTATAAGAAGGCATATTTTCATTTCTTTTAACTCTTTATTCGCTATGCATTGTTTGTTAAGTTTTATATATCTGTCAGTATGAATAGTGACCTCATTGCTTTCTACTGATGTTTCAGAGTTACGTTTGTACTATTTACTTGCAACAAGTGCACTGTAATATTGATATAGCGTGCAATGAAGATATTGCCCAATGTTATGATGTCGATTTTTGTGCTCCTGTGGTGTCAAGACGGGGCAGCCTAGCACTAAGTTATCAATAGTCTAAACATTTTATTCACCTATCATTATTATTATTAAGTTTGTGTTTTTCAATCGGACAGCTTGAGTTATGAGTGCTCTCCAACAAGTCGTACGACCTCAGACAGACAGCACTTTTGGCAGATTATTTGCAGAGTCAAAGAACGAGACTTCTGAAGCGATGGGATACTAGGCCTTAACCAGATTCACCTAATGGAGGTCTTTAGGTTCGATGGTATAGACCCCAACGCCCCAATGGCAACTGGGGCAATAATATCCTAAACGTTCTACAGACTCGGAACGTCAATCCGGTGATCAGTGTTTTTTTAAACTTCCCAATTTCTGGTATCCCTATGCGCCCTATCATTTCTGGAACAGACAGCGGTCCCACAATATATATATATATATATATATATATATATATATATATATATATATATATATAAAATAAAAAGTTTAAATGCCCCTACCCAAAAAAAAAAAAAACCCTTTATGAAGTCGTCAAAAAACAAATGTTAGCAAAGTTTTTTTTTGTTTTTTTTATATACACAAAACCCTTTCAGGAAAAAAATAAGAAATAAAATAAAAAAAATAAATAAATCTCCATAGACACTTAATCAGACTAGACGATGTCATCTTCAGCTTTAAATTTAGACACCCCAACCTTACCCTGACTTGACCTCTTTGAATGTAACTGAGGTATTGATACAAATTACGCCCCCCCTTTTTTTAAATAATTGCTCTAGCCGTTACCATAGTAATTTTAATTTTAATAATGAATATGCTTATAAAACGCGTAAATTTCAGGAATTAGTTATTCAAAAAAAAATTCGCTTGAAGATGGAACAGAGCTTGGTACTTTAATTCAATTTAATTCAAATAATTATATTGAAGTTTTCGGCTCTTGTTTTGAAACATGAGAACTCTTATGTAGCGATGGAATCGTAATTTTAAATAAATAATTATATTTATGCTCTACTTTTGTATCGAGCACTAATTTTTAAAAATAATAACAAAAATACTAAAGAACTTTGGATTATTTACCTAACGAGTTCTTTCCTATTTTCTATATTTTTACATACACACACACACACATATATATATATATATATATATATATATATATATATATATATATATATGCATATGAAGAAAATGTGTTCAATATCGTAGTTAGAGCGTTTATAATTACCTACAAAATGTAGGTAATTATATCGTGTGAGAAATGATGAGGTCTTAGAGAAGATACAAACAAGAAGTAGGCTTATACCTAACATCAGAAAGAGGCAGCTGAATCTTCTGGGACACATTATAGTTAGCAGCGTTAACTAAGGAACTAAAGAACAAACAGAATTATAATACATTTGACGTGGTTAATCCTTGAGTGTTCTAGTGTTTTCTTGATGCATATATACATATATTCTTCTATGTACCATATCCCTTTAGGACATAGGCGATCATGGCTTTCCAGAATTTACCCCTTAACAAATTTTGTCTTTTTGTTATTTATCCTGAACCTTGTTCCGCAATTCATTTATTCAAGCTCCCTAAGTTATGCGATGTTTTTCTCTGTCCCTCTTGACTTCCATCTGTCCTGTGAGTATAATATATTCTAATATATTGTTTAAAATTTAATATGTTCATAGGGGAAGTGGTCAATATTGAATGTAAGGTGTTTATATAGGTGTGTGTTTGTATATGTTTGTGTGTGCATTTGCGTTCGGAGTTTGAAATAAATTATCGAGTTCAGAAGTGTTTGTATGACATTGTATTGATTTTTGTTATTGCTTTAATGGAAAATATTGCAAAATTTATTCTCCAATCGAATTCCTTAAATTTTCTTCCGCAAACCTAGTCATCCCCATCGAATCAATTAATTGTCCCTTCGTTTTCCTTTGATCAGGACGAAAGTAAATTAATTCAATTTGATGCTATTTAATTCGACCGGAATCCTCATTGCGAGCGAAGACAAAATAATAAAAAGTTGAAATTTATGATAGTAAAAATG
This sequence comes from Acanthosepion pharaonis, assembly GCA_903632075.3. NCBI lineage: Eukaryota > Metazoa > Mollusca > Cephalopoda > Sepiida > Sepiidae > Acanthosepion > Acanthosepion pharaonis. Next base: position 1,259,137 of record CAHIKZ030001558.1, read on the forward strand.
ATCTTTATACGACAAAACTGTATAAAGATGAATTTTTTTTTCTTAGTTTCTAATGTCTCGCTATTTACTTAGTCGGCTGTGTTTCTTTTTAATCGATAAGAACAAAAAAAATGACGACCCTTTAAATCCTGTTATGGCCAGACACTATATCTGATTCGGAATCGATATATTGAAAGGAAAATCAGTTTAGACTGAATGTAACAGCCAAAGAAAACTATCTCTAAACTCCAACGCAAAGAGATTTAAAGATTTCTCCTCGGGGAGGGATGTGTATCTTTTAAGTGCCGTATCCATTCAGAGCGTACGCGATCATGGCTCTCCACAGCTTCAAGAAGCTAAGAAGGATCATTCTCTCTTCCATCCATTATTGAGGAGAGAGAGAGAGAGCAATAAAAGAACAATAATTAAGAAGACAGAAAATAACGATTGACATTGCAATTAAATTTCTGAAAAACAAACTTGACTGGGAAGCAAGAAGATGAAAGATAGTTCCACAAGAGAGAAGAAACTGTTAGCATAGAACTTGCGGTTGCATCTAGCCATTTCAACAGTAAAATGATTATATCTTGCCGTCAATATAATGCTAAAATTAGTCCTGTTTATTAACCCTAGAATACTAACCATGGGAAGTATATATGTATAAGCTGAGAGCGGAGATGGAAGGAGAGAGAGAGAGGGTGATGTTAAATTAATTATGTAATCTTGAAATGAAGCGAAGATTGAAAATCGGCTTGAAAAATAAGAATGAATTTTTAAAAACCCTAACTGAGACCCTGAGGATTGTAAAACTGGGAATTCTAAGTAAAGGGGTCAGAAAGAGTGATACCTGAATTCATGTACAAGTAATTTATATACCCAGCGCAAATTTTCTTATTTTTAATTACAATTTTCAGTACCTGATTTTCTTACCTAAATAATATGTTTTTCAATTCCTATTAATCTCAACTCAAAGTACAAAGTTTGAAGTGCCTGCATGTAAAATATTTCAAATAAAGATTTATATTTAATATTTTTTTTGATATTTTCAAAATCGGGTATGATATACCCATGGTTAGTAATGGTGTAACTTTAATTGATGGTTAGTGTTCTAGGGTTACTATAGTGTTTAGTGGAAGGTGTACGAGACTTTAAAAAACGGACCCAAATTCTAATTACGTGGTACGATTATTCAAATCGACTAAATAGAACCAAACTTCGAAAATATGGCGTATTTATGTTCGTTTTAATTGTTTAGTGATGTATGGTAATGAACGGAGACAAACGTCCAAAAATTAGAAACATGAGTGTAACGCTATTGGAATCGAGGCACAATAAAGATTGATTTGTAAATTTTAACGCCTCCGAAAACAAAAATTGCTTTGTGACAATGTAATCATCTTAGGAAAGCAATTTTATTAAAACATGAGGCGGCAGGGTTAAAAGCATGTATGTGAGAGTGGAGATGGAAGGAGAGAAAGAGGGTGACGTTAAATTGATTATGTAATCTTGGAAGGAAGCGAAGATTGAAAATCGGCTTGAAAAATAAGAATAAATTTTTTAAAACTCTTGCTGAATCTGTGAGGATTGTAAAACTGAGAATCCTAAGTAAAGGGGTCAGAAAGGGTGATAACTGAATTCATGTACGAGTAATTCATGTCCCACAAGTCTAAACTGAAATTCACTGACATTAATCATACTAGTCACCAATCTGTTCATGTACATACGTAATTTTGGGGACAGACAAAGGAATTTATATGGACCTGGACATCTTTCGTCACCGCTGATCACGTTCTATAAATACGAGTCGTTGAAATGCGCAGTCAGTTGTTCGTCAATTTCCGGTTGCTAGCTGTGTCAATTAGCTCATCACGTCAAACCCACTTGAAAAGTAATTTAACTCCCAGAAAATTCCTAGCAGTGGACGACTGCATTGACGAAAGGTAAGAGCCAATACCCTTCTTCTTTACATTCCTTTGCCTACCGCCCCTGTTGAAATAGTCCAGTCTCACCGGACAATTTACAATTTAAATTGTCTGCTGAGTCTACGTTATTTTACCATTCGATGCCCGCTTAGATAGACTAGAATTTTTACAAATTTACATATATATAGAATTATCTATGGTTTTAACGCACGTGCTACGTGACTTACCAATAATAATTGACCCAAACAAAAATGAAAATAACAAAACTTCCGTCTTTCCGTCTGTTTTCTCTCAATCTCTGACAAAGCTTAATTAAAGGGAAACATGTAAGATTCATATACCTTCATTTCCTATTTGTTCTTTATCTCATCATCTTGTGGGATTCCGATACCTATTTGATCTGCATTTGACCCTTAACTTACACACACACACACACACACATATATATATTAAAGACATTTTTATGTTTAACGTTCTTTTTTATAGATACAAGTATTTAAGTAAATGCTCTGTTTATAATAAACAGTATTAAATAACATTTACCGGCCTGAATGTCCGAGAAATTTTCATAGAAAATATTCGTTCTTTGACAGGATTCGAACCTGCATCCTATACGGAACCGTCATTAACGTTATTTAATACTGTTTATTATAAACAGAGCATTTACTTAAATACTTGTATCTATAAAAAAGAACGTTAAACATAAAAATGTCTTTAATAAATAAATTGTCGGACTTTGTCCATTTCTTAATATATATATATGTGTGTGTGTGTGTGTGTGTGTGTGTGTGTGTGTCGGAATCCCACAAGATGATAAAATATAGAACAAATAGCTGAGTTCAAATTCCAGTTGAATCCATTACATGAATGGATTAATCTTCTTTTTCTCCCGCCAGCTATGGATAAATAGCAGGACAAACTGGGTTCTATAGCCTTGGATGGCAACTGGTCTAGGAGAAGGACAACTCTGATTTCAATACCTGCGGAGGATTGTTTGGGGACCTTGTAACACATAGTGCACCAGGTCTCTGTATTTGGCCCTTCAAAAACTGTGGTTGGTTCTGCACAAAGCCTTCACCACTTTAATCAACTAATATGTGCTGGCTGTCGGTACCTAGGAACTGAGATGCTTGACACCGCTTAACATAATTATATATTTATATATGTATATATATATATATATATATGTGTGTGTGTGTGTGTGTGTGTGTGTGTGTATGTGTGTGTGTGTGTGTTCGTGTTCGTTGAATAATCTAGACATATTATGAGTAAGGAGTGGAATGGAGAATTATTGTATAACCAAATTTTATTTGTATATATATATATATATATATATATATATATATATATATATATATATATATACTGTTTCCATGTTTCTGCCGACTTACGTGATTTATCATGCTCTACTTTTTGTCTTTGAAGGATTCCGAGCTGAAATGCTTTGTTTGAAATTCAAATTT
>CAHIKZ030001558.1:1267500-1280000 GCA_903632075.3 Acanthosepion pharaonis
ACGACAATGTGCGGATGACAAAAGGAAGACAAAGCACGATTTTCAAAAAGGGGACGTTATGTAATTAAATATTTTGACGCTGAATATTGCTAATATTGGAAGTATGTACAAAAGTTCTTGTTAACAAATTAACTTAAATAGATAAATAAGTGTTAACTTAAGAAACTCCAAAGAAATATCTGCATTGTTATCGGTCTTGGCCAGGCATCTCGACTTCAGTTATTTTTCTCACCGTCGTAAAGTAGCTTCCTTGTGCCTTTTTCTATAAATAATTTCAAGGTAATTGTTCTCATGGGTTTTCTTTTTTGATACCATGGCTACATGAATTTAAGTGTGGTACTAGATTGGCGGATAGGTCCCATCAGTTTTATGTTGAAATTACTACATGCAACCGTAAGTTCTATATCAATAGTTTCTTCTCTCGCACTTTTTGCCTTCCTGTCAATTGGGATCTTCTAAAATTTAAATTCACTGTCAGTCCATATCTTCTATCTGAATCTTGTTATTTTAATGTCCTTTCTTTAATAACGTTTTTTTTTCTGTTTCTGCCACTCTCAGTAATCACTTGCTTCTTGGTGGCTTTATCGCCTTAACTAAGGTGTAATGATTAAAAAGAAATGTTATTTAAAAAAAAAATAGGTTACAATGAATGAAGACAATAAAATCTATCAAATTCCCACGTATATATTTTTGAAATTCGATAAAATAAATTAAAAATGTGTATTAATATGGAAATGCTCTATCATAACCTTCATACCAGGTTTCCTGCCATGAACCTCTGGGTTTAATCTATTTTATATATTGATAAGATGCTAACTAATTTATATTGAAGAGAGGCAAAATAAAAGCATTTCTTAATAGGACTTAATTTTTCAAATGTTTGTTTACGCAAAAGTAATTAAAAGACAATTATAGTTTATTCTTTCTTATTTTTAACTTGCATTTTCTTTAATTGATATAAATATGGCAAATTTTATATTGAGAAAAGGTTTCAGAATAGAAGGAATATACACTGACAGCAAGAATATCGCAAAGCTTCGAATATATGCTTCAAATTAGGAAACGATGACACGCATAGGTAATATAGCTCCCTTGCAGTCAATAATTACATATAGTGATCAATAAAATGGTTTCAGAGTCTGTTTATATTTCTGAGATGAGGTATTATGTACAGTATTTACATTAGTCGGACTATTTTCCGAATCTTTGTCGCCATATTTGTCACAACGTTTCGGTCATTGTACGCTCCGGCCTTCTTCAGGTGGTTGGAATTTCGAACTGAACCCTTTATTTTGATCACTGGGGTGCCATGTTTGATGGATGTCAGTTATCTCTTGCTAATTTTCCCTCTGAAAGTTCTCCACTGCCTTAACCAGGTATTGAACTCACCTTCTTTGGGTCTGTCACTGGATCTAACCAACGCCTTTATCCACTTTATCCTAGAGGACATCTGGGTATGAACTTCTGAGTATTATAAACCTAATGTTTTCAGCATCATTTTTACCAGTGTTCATATTGCAATTTTGCTGTTATCATTGCTTGTCTTTAGCAGAGTTCATATTGCAACTTTGTTATCATTGCTTTTCTCTGGCACTCCTTATTACTGGTTCTCATATTGTATTTATTTCTATGCTTGGTCGGCTCAGGAGATTTTTGTGGCCTAGCATATGTGCTGAACATGATCCCGCAGGGGGTGGTGATCTCCCTTCTCTCTCCATATGTGGTTTCATCCTCAATATTTTGTTCAGTTTCTTCTCAGGGTGCAACTTTTTCCAATCAAACGCTTGTGGCTTAAAAAACAACTCTTTGGCTAAATCATCACCTAAGAAATAAAAAACACGGAACAGTTCGGAGACGCGAGTTCGAATTCCAGTCGAATCCATAACATTCATTTACGTGCTAATATCCTTAGGAAAAGGTATGAATCCTCACCCCTCAGATATGGGTAAATAGCAGGACAAATCGGGTTCTATAGCCTTGGATGGCAACTGGTCTATCGCAGAATGAAATGGCAAACTACTGCCTCCTCAGTCATGTATCGAAAGATACAGAATCACCTAAGCGTGTAGTTATTTTCCAAGCGTAGCTTAGATGTGGCACAGGGCCGAAAGTATGGGGCACACAGTGAGGATCGAACTCACTACCCAGATGTAATTGTTCTAGCGAGACAAGCTTGCTAACCATTACCCCAATTCGAGGTGCCCAAATCACCTAAGCGTGTATCATGCATGACTTGAAGCCAATTTTGTTGTAACCTACTGCTATAATCGAGCGAAGCAGACATGACAGGAGGTAAGCAGTCAAACTGGCGTCTTCACATTCGCGCCACTGCGAGGTGGTCTTCTCGTCACTCACCGTGGGTCCTCTCTCTCTCTCTCTCTCTGTGTGTGTGTGTGTGTTTTTCGCTGGTAGTGACCATTGTTTTATAGAGAACATTGTTCTTTGTCTTTTAATCTTTGTCTAAAAAAAAGGGCATCTATTAAGGTCTGACAGCATCTAGTGACCCATCTTTGTCAGAGCCGCTTGCTATGATACTTGTATAGTTCACTTAGCTGATAATCACCAGGAAAATAAATTTAACCGCTGGGCTACAAATTGTCGAAGAACTCATATTTTTCTAAAAAGATTTCTAAAATATTCAGAGTTGTAGATAGAAATTTTAAATATACTGCTTAATAAATTGTTGTGAGCAAGTAATTGGTTAAGTAATAACAAAACAAGAGGCTGCAGATAAATAGTTTATCGAACAGTAAATACAACAGAAGTATGTTACCGACTTGGGAGTGTGTATTGGTTGACCAGAGTTCAGTCTATCACTGTTAGTATTTAACAGCACTCCCACGAGGGATATATGTGGCACAAGGCCGAGTTTAAGGTGGACCAAAAAATCCCAGTAGAGCCCGCATAAACGGTTTCGGGTCTGTCTACCTCCCCGGACGAAACTGACCTTCGGCACAGCCTCGTTCGGGTTCCTCTCTGCCAAAAGCAGAGAGTTCGACAGGAGCTGTGAAGAGTCACAGCCTCAGTAGAATAGTCTATCACTGTTTCCCCGGGGCTTATTTTCCTACTACTTTATAGTAAGTGGAAGAGTCCACAATAATCCCATTAGAGGAAAGGTACCACAACATAAATAAACAGAGCATCTACTCAAATATAAATATTCATTAAAAATAACGTTTAAACCAAAAATGAAAATGTTGTGCAATGACAATACAAGGTTCGTGTATAGTGTCCTTTTATAGTCCCTGTAAACATAAATAGCTTTCTCAAAGAGAAGAGTAACAAAACAAAGGGAGACCACTCTTGATTATTCATAACATACTGGATTAATAAATAAAAAACCCGTCCTTAAAACAAACGTTAAGATACGAAATTGAACAGAGGTGTATATTTCAAAAATCGGAAAAAGTCTCTGTTCAAAAGCACTATTCGTGCTTAGACAAGTAGGTTCTTTGTAGCCGAGCGGTTAAAGCACGTCAGATCTGAAAACGGTTTCGGTAACGGAACGCAGGTTCGAATCCTACCAGAGAACGCATATTTTTCTAAACCGATTTCTCGAATATTCAGACCGGTCGAGGGAATACAATAAATAAAAACAGGGCATATATGGGTATCCACTAAAAATAACGTTTAATATATATATATATATATATATATATATAAAATTTTGTAGTTGGGCAGCAATCCTTCTTTTAAACAAGTTTCATTAAAAACGACTGACAAGGTACAGTAGTTAAGTTTTTCATTTAATTTTTCCTGTGTTATTATAATTTTCTTTTTTGTACGTAAATTATGTAGAAATTATCCGAATGTTCTGTTCATCCGAGCACTTTTAGTTATTCTTTTAGCCATCAAGAATGATTTTTTTAAATTTTAACTGAATGTATGCATTGTTTTATGTATGTACCTAGAGTTATAGGAATGTTTGATTTTCCAAACACGGTCAGTACATTCTGGTCGTGTTCATAGTTGATATTACTATGTGTTGTTTTTTCTTTCGTTATTAATAATGCTTCATTATATTATCATTATTTATATTTACTAATTATCATTTTAATGAAATTTCTATCTATCAATCTATATATATATATATATATATATATTTAACACACACACACACACACACACACACATTATATATATATATATATATATATATATATATACAAGATGAGAAACGGATTGAAACACAATCGCAACATGTTTTTGTTTTAATATTCTAAAGTAAATAATATATGTGTGTGTGTGTATTGAAGTCAACAGTCAGAGGCGACAGGCTGTTTCAGGCTAGACGCAATCGTCAGGCTGTGTGTGTTGGATATTTCTCGACTATTCTATTTATATATATAGGTCGTTGGTGCATTGTGGGTAATACATTCTGGGTTTTCTTTTGGCGGGAGTGGCTTGTTTATCTATTTATAGGTTAATTTATTTTACTTGTTTTTATTTTCATTTATTACTTTTTTCTTTTCGGTTTTCGATGATTTATTAACGTAGTAAAAAATTTCTTAGTTTGCTTATTTAATAGTTTTTTTTTTGGGGGGGTCCGGGAAGATAATTAAAGCTATTTATTCGTCCAATTATTGGATTGATTGCAGTAGTCTATTCTGTTATTAGGCAAGGGGCAGTTTTTAATTTTTTATATTGTATTTATTTATTTATTTATTTGGATTGATTGTTTATATTTATTAGTTCCAACGGTTATTTTAGCGGGAGCGATTTGTTAATTTGTTCATTTATTTATTCATTTGTATTAATTTTTACTTTTTTTTCTTTACTTATTTGTTTATTTTGTCAATTTTTATTTACTCTATTTACGCTCTATCTATGATACTGAGCACTTTATCCCATAAATATAGCACACCTTAAAACTACATTTCTTCATATATATATATATATATATATATATATTATTAGCAAACACTGAAATGATGCCTTGAAGTGTTATTTTTAATCCTGAAGCATCTTAGAAAACGTAATCGAATATTTTATTTGTTACTATATTCGAAAGGTGACCTTTCAAGCTCATCAGTAACAGTTCTCATGACGACCCCACGTAGGGACTTGTAAGGCAATACCTTCATCAGCCTTCTTCCGTTGCTTAGCGATACTCTGCGCGAAACAGGATGTTAACAGAATAATAAACAAACGTAACATAATATGAATAATACGTAAATAACAACATTATACTGTGATAATAAACAGAGAGAAAAAAAACTGTGATTTGTCGTTGAGAATGGAAAACGGCATAGACATTGTTTTGCTTTTGCCAATTAGCTATGACACAGACACTGATGAAATTGGTTGACTGGCAACATTATCATATATATATATATATATATATATATATATATATAGAGAGAGAGAGAGAGAGAGAGAGAGAGAGAGAGAGAGAGAGAAAAGAGGCGGTATATCTTCATGCATGTATGTTTGGTTATAATATGTCTAAACATATTATGTCGATTTGTTTTATTTTAATCCTCTCAAATTCACAGATCAATTTCTTAATGTTGTTATTAAACTCATTAAGGAAGGTGCCGTAGTTTTTTCATTTCTTTTATTTTTCCCACGTGCTTTCAATCTCATCCAACATCATCTTCAAGGGGGGAATTGCTAAGACAGAAAATTAATGTAATTGATAGTTGTGAATTTTTTTTTTTTAAATGTGGATGAAACACGTTCTGTTATAATTATGAATACGTATGCGCTCTGTTACAGTTAATTTAAAAAAAGATCAATTAAGAATAATATGTATCTAAGGGAGCTAACCTAATTTATATTTTTTTTATTATTACTGTTTTAAAACACTCAATCTGCAATTTAATTTTTTTCTTTTTTTTCTTACAATTTTGAGTATTCAAAACATTGCTTTTATAGGTATTTTAAAACGGTGCTATATTCATAATTGATCTTATTTAGTGTTGGTTGTATTTTTCCTAATATAGAAGGTTTGCTCTTGGATGAGATTGAAAGTACTTGGGGAAAATAAAAGAATTGAATTACGGCTTCTTCCTTAATGAGTTTAATAATAACATTAAGAAATGAATCCGTAAATTTGAAAGGATTAAAATAAAAATAGACTTACGCGTTTCGCCATTCTAGGCCTTATCAGATACAAAACAAAAGAATTATGTGTGAGCGTGTTTGTGTGCGCGCGTGTGTGTGTCCCTGTGCGTGCGTGCGTGTGTGTGTGTGTGGGGGGGGGTAAATAATGAAACATTATCATTAATCATTAACCAGCTTAAGGAAAAAGTACTATGATATCATTATCTAAGCATATGCACAAATACACACACACACACACACACACACATTTCTTTCTTTCCTTTTTGGATGAAGCCTAGAATGTCAAAACGCCTAATCAAATCTATATTCAATGAAATGTTTTTCCATTTGTGATATATATATATATATATATATATATATATATATATATATATATATATATATATATATATAAAATAATTTTACTACCAAGCAAGGCAATAAAACCACTAAGACACAAAGAGGATTGCTGTATGTTAGAGAATATGTGAAAAGAACACTATTAAGGAGAGAGAACAATAAAATAATAACAATTAAGAAGACAATAGATAACGATTGACATTGCATTTAAATTTTTGAAGGTCAAAATTGACTAAAAAACAAGAAGCCGAAACAGAGTTCCACAGGTATGACAGAAGAAACTGTTAGCATAGAACTTACGGTTATATCTCGCCATGTAAAATGATGAGACCTTACAGTTAAAAACTGCGCTTAAATTCATAAATCTAGGTATCACAAAGAAAAGTTCATCAGAACAAATACCATGAAAATATTTATAGAGAAACACAGGGAAGCTACATTATGGCGATGCGAATGTGACTGAAGCCGAAATGTCAGGTCAGGACCAATAACATTGCAGATTCTTCTTTAGATTTTATAAAGAAGTTCTAAATATATAGCAGGAGCACCAGATCCTGAATGGCAGCAATATTAAATGCAAGGATGAATGGTAGACTTATAAATATGGAAGATAGATTCTGTCGAGAGAAACCATCTCGCACAACACGGTTAACCAACTCTCCTAACAGCAGATCTATCGATTGATTCAATATAATCTTTTTTTTTATGTGAACGGAAATCGCTCGTCCGAGTAGGCGCAATGGGTCACTCTCCTTGTGGCTAGCATCAGCCATAATGATGGAAGGTAAAAAAAAGGGTTCTCTTAGACGATTAAAAGACAGGAGTTTCGTTTTGGAGGCGTTAAAATTAACAAGCCATTGCTTGACTCAATTACCCATGTTCCTCTAGCGAATGATATTTTATTAGTGGGCGATGTTTATTTTGTATAATAATAGCTTCTAGGATTTTGTGTCTCTCCTTGCATTGGCTGTTGTAGAGTTAGTGTTATCTACTAATAGTTGTTTTATGTTGCTAGATTTGTATTTTATCGTTCAAGATGAGTCGATCGATGTGTGCACGGATCGCACTGAGTTTCGACAGGTGACAGGTCAATGTGAAGTGAGTGTGGTGAACGTGTGCCCGATCTAAGTATTTAATGCTCTTTTTGTTAGAGATGCAATCTGAAGGGGCATTAGAATGCATAGTGTTAAATACCGTACCTATGAACACTTATGGGTATGTCCCAATCCTCATACAATATAGTTTTAAGATATGCTTTATTTATGTGTTAAAGTGGTCAATATCAGGGATAGAGCGTATGTAAACATAAAAGGCGACAGTCTGTTTCATGCTAAATCCAATCGTCAGGCCTGATGGTTGCATTTAGCACGAAACTGACTCTTATACACACACACACACACACACACACACACACACACACACACACACATATAAGAAACTTACTGTAGCCTCTAAGAGTTTAATTCAATGTCCACTTACACACACACACACATATACATATATGTGGTGGGGGCATGTAGAAAAATAGGAAAGAATACGTTAGGTAAATAATCCAGGGTTCTTTATTATTTTCGTTTTTATATTAAAAAAAAAAACAATGCTCCATAGAGAAGTAGTGCTTAGTTTATAATTATTTTTAAAAAAAAATATCATTCCTTCGCTACATTCCTAAATTTTCGATTGAAGATGAAACAGGGCTTGTTACTTTAATTCAATTTAATTTTGATAATCATATTGATGGTTTCGGCTCTCGTTTTTGAAACATGAGAACTCAAGGAATCATATTTTTTTTAATTATAAATATATATATATATATATATATATATATATATATATATATATATATATATATATGGTACGGCAAAAGTAACGCTTTTTTTTATTTATTAATTTTTAATGAACAAATATTCCTGCCGAAGAGTACAATTTCTTTATTAAGATTCCTTGAATGCGCAGGCTGATAGACGTAATACACACTGATAAAAATAAAAATGGGGCTTTTATTTCAAACACGAGTATCCGCTACAATAACGTTCGAAGTATTCCCCCTTTCAGAGTGTCCCCCCTTGGATTTTAGCATCAGCTATGCTGATGGCAGGAAGAAAAGTTTCTCTGTAGTGATTAAATGAAAGGACTTTTGTTTTGGAGGCGTTAAAATTTACAAGCTACTTCTTGCCCCAGTTAACCACTGATTGGAGGTTTGGAGGTCCTTATTTGAGAGCAGTTGCCAGTCCTTTATCCGATCAGCCGGACTTGCTTATTAAGGCATGTTGCTCTTTGGAAGTTAAGTATCAGTCAGGGTCCAGTTTATCTAAATTTATTGTAAAATGATCTTCTTACGGAACCCAAAGCAAAATATGCTCATAGGATGTGTTGTAAAAAAATGAAATTCATAATTTGGAATGCCTAATCGATCGTAATATATGACAGAAAATAAGTCAAGAAGAAGAAGAAGAAGAAGAAGAAGAATGGTTTTTGGCTATTTTTAGAAACTAAAAGTATTTTAATATCAACTCAAGATCAGGATATTAGTGCAAATAAGATCAAGAAGTATGTAACAAAGAAGAAATATTTCGTAGAATATGTGATGATTTAGATGGAACTAATGAATACATTTTGAAAGAGTGCTAAAGTCGAGCTCAAGATGTTGGCGATCATGGCTCTCCACATCTTTCAATTCTTTGTAGCTCTTGGCAATGTTTGTCTTTTTACCATCCCTCCCATCTTTTGCTCTCAATTACAAAATCTCTCCCAAGACCTGTCCACACTTACTCAAGCTCTCTAGGTGGGTTACGCATTGTCTCCCTCTGTGACTCTTGCCTTCAGTCTGTCCTGTGAGCATCAAATTTTCCAAGTTCTCATTATGTTATAGAAATTTAAACTGCCTCTTCCCGATATGCCTTTTTTGTTCCCATTTTCTCTAAAACGTCGTCGTTGCTCATATATTCGGTCTATGATATTCTCAGTATCCTTCTGTAGAACCGCGTTTCTGTTGCTTCAGGTATCTCCTTAATCTGTGATGAGATTCACTGCCATGTACGAAGTCTGATGTTACGTAACAGTTCAGTACTCGTTTGTTTGTTTCTAACGAAATTTCCCTGTTTCTCAATACTTCGCTTAGCTTTGTGAAGGCATATTTCGCTATACCAATGCGCCTCCAAGTTTCAAAGTGACACTTTCCGTGCTCTGTTAAAGCACTTCCCATATATTTAAACTGTTGCACTTGTTTGATTTTGGTATCTCTATTTGCATGTTGGGCTGCTAAACTGGACGTATTAGTGCGAGATTTAATAGAAAAAGGAGGGTTAATCTTGTGCAAAATCAAGAAGATAAAATAACCAAAATATGAACCAATAAAAGTTTAAATTCACAAGGCTTTGGAAGTTAAAGAAGGTCACAATCATACCAGTTGTCATTGGTTTACCTGTTACAGTGACTAACCGAATGGATATTGATTGCACATTGGAACTCTTGCAGAACGGAAACCTCTTCGGAACGGCAAGAGTAATCCAAAAAGTAATGAATACTTAGTGGCAGGGGAAAAGTGCTAGATAACTAAAGCTGCCATGAATTCATTGCCAAATATTAAGATCTTATCTTAGAAAATGCTGAAAAATAATAATAATAATAATAATAATAATAGTCAAACACGGAAACAGAAAGAAAAATATTCGAAAGAAAAGAAAAAAGAATACTGAGCTGTTACGTGACATCTGTCCTTTACGGCAGCGAATGTTGGAAGATTTCCTCAAAGATGAAGAAGAGACTCGAGACGACAGAGATGTGGTTCTACAGAAGGATGCTCAGGATATCATGGATCAAGCGTGTGAGCAACGATGAGATCTGAGAGAGGTTGCAAACAAGGAGGAGGCTTATACTTAATATCAGGAAGAGGCAGCTGAAGTTTCTGGGACACATAACGAGGAAGGAAGGCCTGGAGAATCTGATACTCACGGGTCGAATAGAGGGAAAGAGAGACAAGGAAAACAACGTGTGACATACCTTGCTTAAGTGGATGACAGAACGTGGTCTGGGGGAGGAATCAGAGGGAAGGAACTTATTGAGAGTTGCAATGGATAGAGGGAGGTGGAGAGTCATGATCGTCTGTCCTGAAAGGACATGGCACATAAAAAGAAAGAAAGAAGATTCTGTAGAAAACCAAAACATAACCCAAGAACCAACTGTTGCAGCACAAAATATGAAAAAAGGAACTAAGTATAAAGCTCTTGAACAGATGAAACAACACTGGCAGGATAAACCTTTGCATGACCAATATCCAGAACGAGGCTAATAAAGCCGATGTTGATAAAGTTAACACTCATCGATGGTTACGTATATCTGGATTAAAGGCTGAAAGGGAAGGCTTTATTTTTGCAGCACAAGACTAGAATCTTTTCACTATAAACTTTCAGACAGATATAATATATAATAGTGTGGATCCAAAATGCAGGTTCTGTGACAAATATCAGGAAACTAGAGACCATCTAATCTCAGGGTGTTCTTTACTTGCGCCAAATGAATATAAAAATCGTTACGATAGAGTCGGGCAGTATTTACACTGGACAATGTAGAAACACTTTGGAAATGATGTTAACAAAAACTGGTATGGACATCATCCAGTACCGGTTACAGAAATAGAAGACATCACAAACTTATAGGATTACACCATCTTTACAGACAGGAAGATTGAAGCAAATAGGCCGGACATAATTGTCAAAAATCGAAAAGAAAAATGTAGCCTACTAATTGATATGGCTTGCCCAGTGGACTGTAACAGCAACAAAGGAATTTGAAAAACTATCGAAGTATAAAAGCCTGGAAATCGAAATAGAAAAAATATGGAAATTGAAAACAAGAATAATACGAGTCATAGTAGGTGCGCTTGGAATGATAGAAAAGGAACACAACAACACATTGGAAGAATCCCTGGAAATCCCAGCTTAAGAGAAATATAAAAATTGTCTTGATAAGTACATTCCACACACTAAGAATTTTGTCCAAGTAACGCTAGTGATGTTATGGATGTTAGAAAAACAAATCGTGAAATGTTGCCATAACAACATAGCACTACCTGTGTTAAGTCACCCGGCAGATTTGCTAGGTAGTGTGACCATAGCAGAAATTGAAATATAAAATAATAATGAATCAAAAAAGCCCATAAATATGGAAGAATATTCGGGTTAAATCTTGAAAAGAGCGCTAAAGTAGACACAACTGCCATAAAATCAGCAAGAAAACAAGAAGATAAAAATCAAATAGAATAAAGCTGGAACTAAAAGCCTCTAAATAGGCAGTTCAAAACACCGAAAAATACAATAAAAATTTTGACAGAATCCCATTAGTCCACTGGCACCGAAATTTCGAAAATACTACACGACAGCTATGAAGACATTGCACAAAAATACCCGCGTTTGAAAGAGATTTTTCCCAATTCGTCTATCGTTCTTTCAACAGAAATAATAACGCCAAACAAATATTAACAAACGTAAGCGTCCACACTCAAAACAACATTAGAGTTTCGGATCATTTTACCTCCTGAAAACACTCATAGAAGGGAAACCCTGTTCGTTGTGCAGCAACATAACTCAAATCAATTCTATCAAAAATTCGAACAAACATCAAGACTTTTTCAAAGAGTTTCAATTGTATTGATTCCCATTTAATATATTATAATCATTGTGTTCGCCATTTTATCTTTTTTAAAAATATTTAGACATTTCAGTAATTTAACTACCTCCCTTGATGTTTACACGCGTGTCTACATGATAAAATTTAAAATTGTACAGTATATAACCTTAGCTTTTTTCATTTCACAGGTAAAAATTTAATTTTCAGATGAATACAACAATTTCTTGTTAGAAAAACAAGACACTGATGATGATATTGTGCTAATGTCAAAAGTACTCGTAATTAAATGAATATGCATCAACATGGTAACTTTCTTCCTATAATAAAGATGTTAAGAAACCTGTCCGTAATTACTTGAGGATCCTATTAAAAATAAGTAAGCAAAACTTGTCTAAATTATTTGATGAGACACACACACACACACGTGTGTGTGTGTGTGTGCGTGCCTCATATTATATATATATATA
>CAHIKZ030001558.1:1282500-1312500 GCA_903632075.3 Acanthosepion pharaonis
CTATCATATATATATATATATATATATATATATATATATATATATATATATATATATTATTTTTAAAATATGATTCCTTCGCTACATAAGAGTTCTCATGTTTTTGACACTTAAGAACTCTTATGTAACTAAGGAATCATATTTTTAAAAAATAATTATAATTTAGGTTCTACTTTTGTATTGAGTGTTTTTTTTTTAAAATAAAAAACAAAAATACTTAAGAACTTCACATTATTTACCTAACGTGTTCTTTCCTATTTTTTCATATATTTGCACACACACACACACACACACACACACACACATATATATATATATATATAATAATAATTATCGAATATATATATATGTGTGTGTGTGTGTATATATATATATATATATATATATATATATATATATATATATATATATATATATATATATATATATATATATATATATATATATATATATATATATATATATATATATATATATCGAATATATATATATATATCGAATATATATCGAATGTTTTTGTGGTACATAAGAAAAATAAAATAAATGCACTTACTTGTAAATCATTTGACACTTTTCGAATTCCATTATAGGAAAATTTTCCTTTTCAAATGTTTTTAACAATCAGCAGCACAAATACAAAAATCATTTTGTTCAATGGTTTGTTTCACTTTTAAACATTTTTCAGGGAGATTTCTTTTCTTTTGTTTTTCCCCTCCCTTTTAGCTCGACATTAGCAAATATACAAGAAATTGAATCCCCAGAATATCGTCAACGATTTCTTCAAAAAATAAAAATCGTCAGTCACTTTTTTCTCTCGATCCTTTTACAATTTTTTCCCCTTCTTTTATTTTAACAAAGGAAAAGTGAAGTTTCCTTAGGTTAGCAAGAGCCCAACCTTTCCATTAAATTCATTTCCGAGTGAAGCAAAACAAAAAAAATATATATTTTCAGTTAATTCGATCTCGAATAATTGTCTCCGATTTCAACTTTCAATATGCGAGATGGGTGCGTGCGTGTCGGCATAAATGTGTATACGCATGTGTATGTATGTGTGTCTATATTTGTGTATGTACGTGTGTGTGCAGATGTGTATCCTGTCAATTTTTACAGTAAAACGCAATGTTCACCGTTTCATAAAAGAAAAGGTATTTTTGTTTTTTTAAATAAAAGTTAAATTTAAAAACTACTTTATTTGTTTTCATTTAGAAAACACTGTACGAATAAACACACTTTAATATTTTTCTAACATAGATAGATAGATAGATAGATAGATAGATAGATAGATATGGCCTGACGATTACGTTTAGCAGTCTCTCGCCTCTGGGTGTTGACTTCAATGTTCACTTTTATAATTTCATACGTTCTAGGCGTAATAATGAAACTTTGAAATTAATTAAATAGTAAAATAAAGCATTTTAATATTGCAATTTTATATATTCAAATATGTGTTTAAGTTCCGGAATATATATATATATTCGTTTGTGTCTTTTTTTTCTGTTTTTTTGTTTTTGTTTTTTTTTTTTTTTGTACAGTACAGCGTACTAGATCGTAACCAGAATACGTTTATAACAATAGCATATTTTATAGTGATCCTGTCACTAATATTGCATATGACTGTGCACCCGCTATTGTATGTATATGCAATCGTGTAGAGAACACCACATTCTACGGAAATATTAGCTAAAATAATATCTCCCCTCCGTTCGAACTATTGATTAAAAATGTTTCCTTTCTTTGTTTTGTTTCGTTCTACGCGTTGTAAACGCTTTTTCTTTCTTTCACTGAAGAGTAAATGTCTTCATACATACTGTTTATTTTCCCCGTTTACTTTCATGATAACAGTTCTTCAGGTCTTGCTTAAGAAACGTCCGCTTCGTTATGTGATTGGTGCGCGAATGTGTTGACCGCATCTACTGGGCGAAATATACAGGGTGGGAAAGAACGCGCGAAAAGAGAGAGCGAACTCGCCAAATGAATGGGTGAGCGTGTTTCGTTGCAGCCGCGTGTGTACAATTTCGACATGCAAATCAGGTATTTTCTGTTTCAGAATGCTAACTAACAGGAGTCCAGTGCGCATGCGTGCGTGCGGAGGGGTCTATTTTAAAAAAAGCGCAACATTTTCGTTGTTCGTCCCTATGCACCTGAATGTGTGTGTCGATTAGTTTTCAATTAGAAGGAGTGCGAAAGAGACGAGTCCTAAGAGAGAGAGAGAGAGAGAGAGAGAGAGAGAGAGACAAGAAGCAGAGAAATAATGCCCATATAAAGAGAGGGCGATAAAGAGAGGGAGGGGAAAAGGAAAGTGGGAGAAAGAGAGGGCGGGAAAGAGAAGGAAGAAGTGAAAGTGTAACGAGGAGCATAGAAAGAGAAGTCGATCAAGAGAGGGGAAAGAGGGGGAGGGTCAGAGAGGAGGGAAGTGAAAAAGAGACGAGGAGCAGAGAAATAATGTCCATAGAATGAGAGGGCGGTAAAGAGAGTGGGAGAAGAAAGGGAAAGAAAGTGAAGGAGGGAAAGAGAGGGGGAAATGAAAGAGAGACGAGGAGCTGAGAAATAATGCCCATAGAAATAGAGAGCGATAAAGAGAGAGGGGAAAAGAAAGGGAGAGAAAAAGAGGGTGGGAAAAGAGGGGAAGTGAGAGAGAGACGAGGAGCTGAGAAATAATATCTATAGAATCAGAGGGCGGTAAAGAAAGGGGAGAGGGGAGGGATAGAAAGAGAGAGAGAGAGAGGGAATGAGAGGAGAAGTGAAAGAGAGGCAAGTAGCAGAAAAATAATGTCCAGAGAAACAGAAAGGGAGAAAGAGAGGATAAAATGAGTGGCAGAAAGAGAAGTGGGAAAGAAAGGGGTACAAGAGAGAAACGGTGCCATGGAGCGGAGAAAAAATCTACAGAGAAAGAGAGGAGTGAAAGAGAGAGGGAGAAAGAGTAGCTGAGAAAAATACTCAGAGAAAGAGAGGGGAATAAAGAGAGAGTGAGAGAGAGTAAAAGCGATGTAAAAGGTTAAGGAAATGACGTAAAGAAACAAGGTGAGAAGAGGAGTAAACAAGAAAACATCAGAGAGAAAGAAAGACAGAAATAAAAAAAATAGAGAAAGAAATGCAACTGGGAGAGAGAGAGAAAAGCTTAGAAAGAAAGAGAGAGTAGAAAAAAGTGATAGAGACAAAGAGAGAAAAGGAGAGACCGGGAGTAGAACAAGAAGAGAGAACGCGAGAAACACGAAAGGAAGCAAAAGAAAAAATGATAGAAAAAAAAATTGTGTGTGCGTGTGTGTGTGTGTGTGTGTGTGTGTGTGTGTGTGTGTGTGTGTGTGTGTGTGTGTGTGTGTGTGTGTGTGTGTGTGTGTCGTGTGTGTCCCCGTGTGTTTGCACACGTGACAAACGAGGCAGAGCGAGAAGGAAGAAGAGAGGGGCTCACACTGCTTCTTCTTGTATATGCCGCGTCCCTTCAGGACATGGGCGATCATGTCTCTCCAAAATTTCTTATACCTTGTGGCTCAACGAGGGAGAATGAGAAAAAGATCCAGAGAGAGGGAAAGAGAGAGAAAGAGAGTGAGACCGAGAGAGAGAAAGAGACTGAGAGATAGAGACAGAGAGAAAGAAAGAGAAATAAAGAGTGTGAGAGAGAAAGGTCTAGATAGATAGAGAGTGTGTATGTATATATGAAATAGGCGAGTAGAGAAGAAGGTATGTTAAACAGCAAGAGAAAGAAGGCGAGAGAGAGAGAATAAATATTAAAGGGAATAGAATATACTCAGAGAGAGAGAGGGAGAGAGAAAGAGAGATAGCGCGTTCTTTAACTTAGTGAGAGAGAAACGCTCACGGAGAGAAAGAAAGAGCGAGTAAGACAGAGAGACAAACAGAGAGGGCTATATTATATGTGAATGAGTGTGTGTGTGTGTGTGTGTGTGTGTGTGTGTGTGTGTGTGTGTGTAAAGGGGTGAAAAAAACACAAACAAACATGTGTGACAGACGAGATAGCTAGAGAGAGAGAGAAGGATAAAGGTCTAGACACAGAGAGAGTATGTGCGTGTATCCAGGGGGGGGGGGTTGAGAAGGAAGTCAAGAGAAAGAAAGAGGAGAAAAAAAGTCATAGAAAGTGCCAGGATGAGGGGAATACTCAGAGAGGAGAAAGAGAGAGAGTTTGTGTCATAAACAAGGGAGCTAGAAAGAGAGAGAGTGTGTGTGTGTGTGTGTGTGTGTGTGTATGTATGTGTGTGTGTGTGTGTGTGTGTGTGTGTGTGTGTGTGTGTGTGTGTGGTCGTGCTGATAAAGGAGACAGACAATGATCCAGACATAAAACCAGCATGTGCGATAGATAGACAAAGCGATAAATGGAGGGGTATTGGTCTGTCTGTCTGTGTGTATGTGTGTTTGTCTGTGTGTGTGTGTGTGTGTGTGTGTGTGTGTGTGTGTGTGTGTGTGTGTGTTAGACTAGGAAGGAAGAGCGGTAGAGACTGAGAATGAACCAATAAGAGAGTGAAAGAAATACAGGGTGTTAGAGATCCAGGCAGAGAGAGAGAGAGAGAGAGAAGAAAAGACAGAAGAAAAGAGAGAGACCGTTAGACGAGAGTGAGAGAAAGAGACCCGGACACAGAAGGCGAGCGAGATGGGTGTATGAATGAAAGAGAGAGAGAGATGGGCGGATAAATAGATGAAAGTTTGTTTGTTTTTTAAATAAGAAAAAAAAAACGGGGATCAGGAAGATTCAAGTTGGAAAAGAAAAAAGAGTGATAAGTAAAGAGATTTATGAGGGGAGAGAGAGAGAGAGTCCTATAAAAAGAGAGAAAAAAAACAAGAAAAAAGAGAACGATAGAGACATATAAAGTTGATGAGAGTGAGAGAGGTGGAGAAAGAATTTTTTGATACAAAAAATAATGAGAACAAACGAGTGAACACAGGTGTGTACACATTTATATTTAGGAAGGCTTTGTATGACACAAGGCCTCAATTGCGGATCACCTACTGATAGTCGAACTGGGAAGACGTTAGTAATTGCTTACAGGATGAACAAACTAAACCTAAATCGATACCGAGACACGGGCGCACAAACAAACATTTAGTCATTCTGCATGTAAATATAAGCGGAAGAATGGATATTGGAAAAGAATATTTTCAGAGAATACTCGAAGAAAAATAGATAGATAGATAGATAGATAGATAGATAGATAGATAGATAGATAATCAACAGACTGATAGATTATATATATATATATATATATATATAATATATATATATATATATATAAAGATAGATAGATATGAACAGACTAATAGATAGATAGATAGATAGATAGATAATCAACAGACAGAAATACATATCTCGATAGATACATAGATAGATAATCAACAGACCTAAATATATATATATATATATATATATACATACATAGATAGATACGAACAGACTAATATATAGATAGATAGATAGATAGATAGATAGATAGATAATCAACAGACAGAAATACATATCTCGATAGATACATAGATAGATAATCAACAGACTAAATATATATATATATATATATATATATATATATATACATACATATACGAACAGACTAATATATAGATAGATAGATAGATAGATAGATATAGATAGATAGATAGATAGATAGATAGATAATCAACAGACAGAAATACATATCTCGATAGATACATAGATAGATAATCAACAGACCTAAATATATATATATATATATATATATATATATATATATATATATATAGATAGATACGAACAGACTAAGATAGATAGATAGATAGATAGATAGATAGATAGATAATCAACAGACAGAAATACATATCTCGATAGATACATAGATAGATAATCAACAGACCTAAATATATATATATAGATAGATAGATAGATAGATAGATAGATAAATACGAACAGACTCTAAGATAGATAGATAGATAGATAAATACGAACAGACTCTAAGATAGATAGATAGATAGATAAAATGAACAGAAAGATAGGGAATAGATTTAAATGAACAGACTCTAAGATAGATAGATAGATAGATAGATAGATAGATAGATAGATAGATAGATAGAAAAAAATGGGAACGTTTAAATGAGAGATTGTGAAATGCTAATATAGAACCGATTCATAAAAAGATAAAGATAAATGCGTGTTAGGAGAAAGAAAGAAAGAAAGAAAGAAAGAAAGAAAGAAAGAAAGAAAGGTGATAGCTGGGGTGCCATCGCGAGTTAAAATTGTAATACTTCTCGTATTTGTCATTCTGACATTGGATTCATACTTTGCTTCCAAGTGTTTGAAATCTCAACATCTTCAAGTATGACAAATTTCGCAAAAAATAAAATACAGGCCTCATTAATTTCTCTCTCGTTTTTTCAAAAACAAAATAATATTATCAGAAAATCTGTCATGCCAAAATCTTTAGAAAAATAAGTAAAATATTCTCAGTTACAAAGAACCCTACCCCCCAGGCAGCACCCCTTGTGTTTCTTTAGTAAGGTGGGGTCGTGATCAATCCCTGCTACCCGAGGCGTCCCAAAGGAGCCTGAACAATTTCGTTAATAATATAATTTACGCATGAGAATCCCATTTTAAACACGGTGCCAGATTGTGGTCGTTTGGATACACAGCCTTTACATAAAACGTGGTTTTTTTATCATTTCACCCCAAGCAAGGCAATAAAGCCACTAAGACACAAGGGTTTATTGAACGCGGAAGAATATGAGAAAAAGGAAAAAGTTATTAAAGAGAGAGGACAATAAAAGAAGCGGAATTCGGATGAGAGGAGATAACGATTGACATTGCTTTTAAATTTTTGAAGATTGTAGTTGAAGCTGGAGTTCCACAAGCGAGAAGTGCGATAGAAGAAACTACTAGCATAGAACTTATGGTTACGTCTGGCCATTTCAACTGTATGATGACGAGACCTTGAAACCAATCTAGTAGTATGCTTAAATTCATAAAATCTCGAAACCAAAGGGGAGAGCTCTTCAGAACAATTAATATGAAAAGGTACAAAGCACAACCTTAATTTGCACCGTTCATTGGACTTAACTTTTCTTTTTCGGCAATATATTCCATTTTCAGTTTTATTATATCTATATCCCTCTGATTTTTATATTATATATATATATATATATATATATATATATATATATATATATATATATATATATAGAGAGAGTTTTAAGGTGTGCTATATTTATGGGATAAAGTGCTCAATATCAGAGATAGAGGGTATGTAAATATAAAAGTGAACATTGAAGTTAACAGTCAGTGGCGACAGTCTGTTTCATGCTAGACGCAAATCGTCTTTTATATATATATTTATATATATATATATATATATATATATATATATATATATATTACAATGAATCATTCATACAAAAAGTAGATTAATAAAGTTAAATATATAAAATGGCGCTAACAAAATTTTAAAAATGCATTAACCTACAAATCACTCGACAAATGTTATGATCCTTTTTTTAAAAATTATAAGCTGTATATATAAATTAAACTGCAACACATTTTGATATATATATATATATATATATATATATATATATATATATATATATATATATAATTAAATATTTAAAATTTAAACATAAATGTTTTGTTTCAACACCTCTGGTGTCTTATCAAGTGATGATGTAGAATGCAGTTTGTAGAATAAAGGTTTTAAAAGGTTCTAGAATATAGATATATATATATATATATATATATATATATATATATATATATTGTTTTCCTTTTTGAATTTTTTCTTTTTTGCTTTTCCCCTTTTTGTTTTTCTTTTCTTTTCTTTCTTACGTTTTCTTCTTCTATTTCTTGTGTCGTTCTCTTATTTGCGTGAATATATGTTTAGTCATATTTATGTATCTGTGTATTAGGGTACGAATGTGTTTGTGATGTCGTCTGCATTTTCTAATGCACATGTGCCTTAGGTTTGTAATGTTTATTGCTACTTTTCACATCGAATTTATAGGATAAGTTGGCATTTAGCTAAGAATATATATATATATATATATATATATATATATTCTTTTTCTCCGTTCCATTTTTGTATAACTTTGTAATATTTTAAATCTAATGCTCGTTTTAATTTAGAATTTGAAAATTGTAATTTCTAATTTTACCGTGAAATTAAAACTTAGTTATTTCCTATTGTTTTCTAGTTTAATCTAACGTTAACTTTAATCAACTAACGGTTTGTATTTAGAATACACAATCACGTTTTTTTGAATTTTCATTTACTTGTATTCTGGTTAGTCGTCATAGGTTACGTAACAAGGTTTACCCTATTGAGGTGGGTGGATTTGGTTTTGAATTTTCAAAAGAACTCTTTATTTCGCAATCAACACCATCACTTGATAAGACACCAGAAGTGTTGAAACAAAATGGTTATTTTTGTAGTGATGTTATAACATGCTTATGTTATAATTTTTCAAATACATATATATATATATATATATATATATATATATATATGACGAAATATAGTTTTAAGGTGTGCTATATTTATGGGATAAAGTGCTCAATATCAGAGATAGAGCGTATGTAAATATAAATATAAAAGTGAACATTGAAGTCAACACTCCAGAGGCGACAGGCTTTTTAATACTGGACGCAATCGTCAGGCCGTCAGATTGCGTCCAGCATTAAACAGCCTGTCGCCTCTGAGTGCTGACTTCAATTTTTACTTTTATATATATATATATATATATATATATATATATATATATATATATCAACTACTTTTGGGGCCAATTTAAATAATTACCATAGGTTTCCTCAAACCTTTTATATATATATATATATATATATATATATATATATATATATATATATAAAGGTTTGAGGAAACCTATGGTAATTATTTAAATTGGCCCTAAAAGTAGTTGATTTTACTTTAAATAAAAGAAAATTATTATACATGGTTAAAAGAGTGAAACATGATTTTTATTAGAAATTTTATTATGACAAAAAGGAAAAAAGACATTTTATGATTAAATTAGCAGCATGGCCTGGCGTTGCCCGTGCTTGATTCAAAAATCGTACGACTCATACAGCAATCGCTATCACTTGACTTAAAATATTTTTGCCCTTCCTTACCTTTAAAGGAGTGCCGTTAGCCGTGCTGATATTGCTACATGCCTTACTTCTTGCCTATCTCACACTGCGAATTTTTTCTGTGCTCTATACTAAACATTAAATCTGTTACGAAAAAAGAACTAAACAAAATGAACACAAAATGATCAGCTTTAAAAAAAAGGACTCATAAATGGAAAAACCGAATGAAACAAAGAATGTTAACAACAAATACCTAGTTCTGCGGAATCAGAATCAACGTTGAGTTTAAGCAAACGAATGAGCCAATTGGAGTAAAGTGCCATGCAGATTTAAATTTTTCTCACTTGTAACGAATGCACCTATCGATTTTTTGCATGCTAGCATGCTAGTTAACATCCGTGTCAGTGAGCTGTTGGCTCTCACGCTGGCAAACAGAATCTTCCTGCCTATTCGTGGCAGCCAGCTATTGGCTCTCATCCTGGCCAGTAGAAAATGGCCGCAAACTACATGAAAACTGCCGTAGAAGCATAAAAAATCGATTATTTCCACTATCGATAGGAGTTGGGAAATGCAAAGTCGGTCTTGGCCTTCCTGCTAACTTGGAGCATGTGCATGTAAATTTTGGTGCAAATGTCGAAAATTGTGGCCGTGCATTCGTCACCAACACACACATCCTGCCTTTTTTTATATATATATATATATATATATATATATATATATATATATATATCTGTAAAAAAGTACTCTGTTTTAAATACTTCATACAAACTTTTAAATTTGCATACAATTAACATTTCCACGCTGAGCTATTTCTCAAAATGCCTTCCTGATTATTTTAAACGCCCCTGAATTCGAATTTTCTTTTTATGATTTTAAAAAATGAAGAGGATAGATTGACATAATTTACTGGGAAAGAAATATATAACAACCATATGATATTATTCAAGTACACAATATATATTTTTTTTAAAAAGGTAACAAAAATGCCAAAATAAATATGGGAACTAAAAATGAAGGAGAATAAACTCATAGTCTAATGATATAAAATAATAAAAAAGAAAATTATTACGAGAAACGGAGACAGAAATTTCAATCTGTGC
Organism: Acanthosepion pharaonis; assembly: GCA_903632075.3. Taxonomy (NCBI): domain Eukaryota; kingdom Metazoa; phylum Mollusca; class Cephalopoda; order Sepiida; family Sepiidae; genus Acanthosepion; species Acanthosepion pharaonis. Next base: position 1,292,650 of record CAHIKZ030001558.1, read on the forward strand.
ATGGAGAAGAAACCTCAAATTATAAAATGGAAGAAAGTGGATAATTTAATAAACAAAAAGAATTCGATTATTTCGAATAGTCGGCACGCTGACGCATTCTGTTTGAAAAATGTACGAAGGGCAATCGATATAGGAGCGTTAAGATATACAGGTACCCATTTTGAAAAATCGCTAAGCGTGAAAAAGGCTGTTTATGAGCAAATAAATAAAAAATTATATATATTTAGGAATTGATTAAATCTGACATATTTTTAATGTATTTGTTTAAACGTTATTTTTAATGGATACTCATATTTGTATAGATGCACTGTTTTTATTTATTCATTAAAAAGTACATCACTACACAAAAGATTTCATGTTTCAATACTATGATGGCACTTACTCAGGCGATGGTAGATAACTTGTGATGAAAATGATTTATTAGGGAAATGTAAAAACAAATCGTTACCTCTTGTCCGAAGCATAAGGTAAGAATTTAAAAAAATATATACTTGTGGGTATGTCTATATTAACCAATTAAAAGTCAGATCTACGCTAAAATAGAAAGATAAGGTCAGAGGGTGGAGGTAGATTGGTTATTTTTTTCATGTCAAGATGAACTGACGCTTGGACATGTCATCCAACGATCTTACAAAACATGGCAGCGACAAGTGTATTATGGATATAGCCAAGTATGGTGTTCCGATTTGTTGAAGTAGACATAAAGATATCAGAATTTTTTTTTATTTTTTTATATTCTGGAAGCTACTTAAAGGGGCCAATAGGTAAAATTCAAAATGTGGATCATCTATATACGATACTAATTATACTAAATAAACGGTAAAACATGGCAATATTAAAGTTGAATAAATCAAATAGATATTGGGAGGACCATTATATACTAATAAAATAATGGCTATACAATTGTAATGCGTAATTATTCATGATTTTTTAACTATATTTTACGATGAAAGATATACAATGCCGGCATAACACCGTTAACCATTTCTTTAGTTTAACAGAGCGTTTTCTTAGCAAACTTTATCATATGCAATTTTCTTGTAAGCACAGGGAACATAGATCATGTAAGGATTTACAAATTCTATTTCTTTTAATATTTTCCATTTTACCGTATGAGTTTTGTTAACTTCTTTTAAGTACCAAAAATATTTCAAAAGGGACGTTCTATTACGATACGCATTGTTGTTGAAAGATATGTCGATACCACCGAGATTTAAAGGAAATTTTGCTACTGCCGATATAAAAATTTTTAACTGTTGTATTTTCTCTAGATGAAATAGTACTTAAGTAAACAAAGCAATCAGTTTGACACTTATTTTGTAATGGACAGTCGTTAGGATTTCTACAGGTACATAAGTTAGTATCATTATTGTTTGCTGCTTTGGAATGGCGATTTTTACTTTGGTTTAAGCGTTGATTTAAAATTTTATTATTGTGTTTTTTAATTATTTTTTTCAGAATTATCTCTACAACTATAGCTTAATTTAAGTGCATTTTTTTAAAATCTTACTAGGAGAATCATTTCTGGAGAAGAGTTTCTCAATTAAATTGAGAAACTTCTGCCCTAAATTAAGTACTAAACATTTGGTTTAATGGGGATGCGTGACAAATGATTTTTCTGTTTTATTTTCTTTTTTTACTATCACTGCTATGCCTACTATATTTAAAGTCAGGGGTCTTATAGCCACTATTTTTTTTAAGACAGTGTTGTAAAATTTGCTATGTTTATAAAAATATATCTTCACTGGAATAGTTATTACTAATTCTATATTCTATGGAGGAGGGTATATGTTTGATTATGGATGGAGGGGGATTAGTAAACATCAGGTTTATCAGGATCAGATAATAAACTCTCTTCTTGGAAATCTACAAAGATGTACGCCAAAATGGGAACCTATTAAGACTCGATCAATTTGCCTGTATATGACACCGTCGTAATTAAATTCGACCAACATCGTGGCAAATTTCATAAGTTCGACATAATATCCTCTGAAATAAGAGGAGAGGACAACAGATTACGATATAGGGTATCAGCACATATATCAATAAGCTCAATAAGAGGCGAGCAGGTGAAAAGGCTAGAAATATCAAAGGAACACCTAAATTGCTTAATCGACGAGTAATTCTGTATAAAGTCAGAGAATTTAAAAGAATCTTTGATGCAGGACAAATTAATATTTTTCGTCACATTTCTTTTATTGATAATATATACACATTTATTAACCTTGATTTAGCTCCGTTGAACGAGGTTCGAAACCGGTTAGCTAACTCGTTCTTCATTTTTTTCTTTTTATCATAATCCTGTGTAGTAGTACAAATATAATTTGTCTATTTATGAGGGATATATATATATATATATATATATATATATATATATATATAAGCCAACAACAGTCAAAGAAGTCAGCCCTGATGATTGCATCTAGCATGAAACAGAGTGTCGCCTCTAAGTGTTGACTTCTATGTTCACTTTTATATTTACACACGCTCTATCTCTGATATTGAGCACTTTATCCCATAAATATAACATAGACTATATTTCTTCATATTTCTTCATATATAGCATAGACTATATTTCTTCACACACACGCACACACACACACACACATATATATATATATATATATATATATATATATATATATATATATATATATATAGTCATTTCAACTAAAGCAAAGTGATAATGCCCCTTCGATGCAAGGGGTTGCTAGGAGTGAAGGAGAATGAGAAGACGTTAGTGAGGAGAAAGGTGATTAAAAGAACATGATTCAGGAAGACTGATGGTGATGGTTGGTGAAGCGCTTAAATTCTTGAAGATTGTAGTAGACATTGAAGAAAGTAATCTGAAAGTAGTTCCACAAACGAGAAGTCCGAGAAAAGAAACTATTAGAATAGAACATACGGTTGGATTTAACTAACTCAACAGTAAAACAGCGAGACCTAGTTGCAAAATGTAGTAGTACACTTAAATTCATGCAAACGGTAAACCAGGGAGTATGGCTGATCAGAACAATTGTCATAAAAATATTTGTAAAAAAGACAGAAGGAAACCACATCACGGAGGTGTGAAAATGACTGAAGTCGATATATATCTATATAATAAATACGAAAATCAGTGTGTCACTGTGTCACACTTTTTAAATTTAAAGTACACAATTCTCTAACTTTCATTAACTCATGTTACAAACATTTTGGCTTCCTAAATTTTCATTATTTCGATTGTTTTCGGTGATTCTTTACGTAGTCTTTTGCGACGAATTTTTTTGTAGGATAACAGGTTTTATAACTTGGAAATAAATTTGAGAATAATCGAAATTAATTGCGAAAGTCACCCATGATATAAAAATAATTTATTGTACAGAAAGTAAGGACCTACGTACATCAAATTGTCTTTAAATTAAGTGGTGGCAGAAGAATTATCGTTGAACTTTTAAATGGTAAGCTTAAATATTAATGCAATACTTAAATGCCATTATCAATTTTGAGTTCTTCTGTAGTTTATTGTTGCACATCGCATACGACAGCATTATGCCTTGAAAAAGAAATCTGCGCCAACAGAGGAGCAGATGGCAATCAAAAGAGCCAAGACTGCAGCGAAGAAAAGAAATTCCCGTGCAAATGAAAAGTCAGATCAAAACGGCAACTAGGAGATCTTCCAACGCCGAGAATATGCAAAGACTTAGCTTTCTGCAGGAGCTAGCTTAAATGTCGCCTTACAGGTCGGCTTTTAAGCTATATATATATATATATATATATATATATATATATGTGTGTGTGTGTGTGTGTGTGTGTGTGTGTGTGTGTGTGTGTGTGTGTGTGTTACAGCAAAAAATAACATGTAAAAATACATATGCACTGTTAAAATAAAAACATCGAGTTCTCTATGGATGAGTCTTAATAATTAATATTATTAGGTTCCAGCCGGATTATATACCAACAGATCGATTACCTGTACTATATATATATATATATATATATATATATAAAGAAAGAACAGTAAGATATATAACCCGGTGTTCTTATAGATATTTTTTATTTTTACAAAATAGTGCTCAATGTAAATTTACAGAGCATTAATATTATAAATTAATTGATCTAAAATATGTTTTTTTTTCGCTACACAGTTCTAACCGTGTTTCAAAAATGGAAGCTAAAAGCCCCGAATTTAATTTTGTAATTAAATTAAAGACCTTAGTTCCATTTCATCCTCAAGCGAATTTTGGAGTAACTTTTAAAATTATTGAGTTTTAAAGACACAGCTAAAATCATAATTCATGTTTCCAAGGTTACAGATAAATCCAGTTTACTAGACGAGGGGTGCCTGGGTGTTCATTATGTCTATATATTAATGTATCAGTTATTGCTACGTTTTGGTAGTGGGTAGGGATGTATTTTTCAATGAAATCTAACATCCGTTAAAAGCGTGTCGTCTGGATTTTTTTTAAATTTTATTGTTAACGGCAAAAATTCTTACGCCATTTTTTTCCTTCTTATATTTAAAGATTGGGGGGGGGGTTAGGTTAGAATACTTTTTATTTAACTACGATTTGAAATATTTTTACTTTTAATTTTTAATATACTATATTTCTTTACGAACAATTAAATGTAATTAGAATCCTTTACAGTTTGTAGAATTATTATCATATCAAGTATGTTACGATTTTTAAAATTTTATATTTAAATATTATTTAAGTAAAATTTTTTCACTCACGGCAAAAAAAGCGAATTCATTTCTCTGATTTAGTAAACTTTATTTATTTATTTAATTACAATTTAAAAGAAGTTGAGGTTAGAATTCATTTTAATTAACTACAATTTTAATTACAACTTTAAAATATTTTCATTGTTAGTTTTTATAGACTATATTTCATTTAAATAGAAGTAAATGTATTAGAATTACTTATAGTAAGTAAGATTATTTTTCCATATCAAGTAAAAGTTTTATATTTAAATATTATTTAAGTAAAAAAAAATCGAAATATATTTATACTTGATGTAGAAAAATAATTTTACTTACTGTAAGTAATTCTAATACATTTACTTCTATTAAATGAAATAGTGTCAGAGGGAAATGTATGAAAGATCTAGAGAGAGGTGTAACAGAAGAAAGAAGAACAGGAAGGCCTGAGAATTAAAATTTAACACAGAGAAGTTTTAAAGAGAGGAGTTAAATAACGGTTTAAATGAGTGAGATACAGATAAATATGAATTATTTTTCGATGCATAATTCGCTACCGAATAGCTGACCTAAATTAAAATTAAAAAAGCAGACACCGGAAACGTGTGTATACATTTGTGGTGACACTACGCACAATAAAAAACGATATGATCAAAACTTAAAATCCAGAAGATGAGAGAGAGAGGGAAAAAAAAGATGTCGAAGGGAACTAAAAACGAAAGCATTTATAAGAGAACCGATGTGTCATCAAGAAAATTTGACAAAGCAAGTAATATCACCTACAGGTTACAAATTTAACATAAACATATAAAATTTAACTAATAATTAATCTAGTAAGGATCTACTATTTATATGCCCCAAAACACATACACAACAACATATCTATATCTATTTTATACATACATATATATGCATATATATATATATATATATATATATATATATATATATATATATATATATATATATACACATTACACTCATGCATACATATACACATATATACACAAAGACATACACATATGTGCACATAAACATATCTACATAAAACCTTACACACATCCATACATATACATACACACATTCATCTAAACAAATATAAACCTATCTATCTATCCGTATACACACACACACACACACACACACACACACACATATATATATATATATATATAACATATATATACATATAGACATATATATATATATATATATACATACATAAATGCACATACACACACATACATATATATATGTGTGTGTGTGTGTGTGTGTGTGTTTAAGCGTTTCGCCCCAAGCAAGGCGGGAAGCCACTAGGACGCAAGGGGTTACAGAAAAAATTGGAAAAAGATCAGATAGGAGTGATAGAAGAACGGATGAGAAGGGTAGTGGATAGATCAAGGCAATTGGAGATGTCGATTGACATTGCATTTGAATAGTTGGAGATTATAGCTCTCAGGGAAACTGGAATAGGGAAGGGAGTTCCACAGGCGAGAGGTGCGAGACATGAACTATTGGAGTAGAAGAGACGGCTACATTTAGTAGTTTCGAACTGCTAAGGAAACCTGCTTATATTAAAAAGTTAAAAAAAACAAACAAACACACATCCATCCATACATAGATTTAACATATAAAATAGATGGGTAGAATTAAACTAATTTGTACTTAAAAAACTACTGAGGAAGAAAACGTTAATAATATTAAAAACCCACAGAGTCAGTGACTTAAAGCAAAATTAAACAATATAGTACATTCTTTAGCAGGTACTCCTGTTTCCCTCAGTGAATCAAAGTGGAACAGAGAACAATATCAGGTAATCAATTCACTTCGTCATAATAAATCTTTGGTGATTACGAAACCTGATAAAGGCTTTGTTGTTGTCATTCTTGATTATCAAGATTATGTTAACAAGATGATGACTATTCTTGGGGGATTCCTCTAAATTTGTCCAGTTAGGCCCAATAGATAAATTTAATTCTACATTATCTATTGAGGCTAAGTTCCAAAAACGTCTAGTTAAGTGGCTAAAAGGTGGGGAATTGCCCACTGACATTTCTGATTTCATTAGACCCTCGCTTTCCATTTATTCCCATTTCCATGGTTTACCCAAAACTCATACGGTTGGGGTTCCATTGAGACCTATTCTGTCCATTGTAGGGTCTGCCTAACATAGCTTTCCACCATATTACAGCCAGTATTGGAACAGTATAACTCTGTCTGTATCAAAGATTCGTTCGAATTCTCCGATTTTATGCAGCGTTATTCGTCGATGGATAAATTTATGCGTTCCTACGATATTTTCAATCTATTTATCTGCGTTCCTCTTGCTGAGACTATTGATATATGTGCTGATGCCCTGTATCGTAGTCAGTTGTCTCCCCCTATTATTCCGAGGACGTTTTCGTCGAACTGATGAATGTCTGTTGAATTTAGTTTCAACGGCGTCATGTATAGGAAAATTGATGGTGTCTCAATGGGTTCCTCCTTGGGACCCATTTTAGCAAAGATCTTTGTTGGATTCCATGAAGATGCTGTGTCATCTAAATCTAATAAACCTGACTTTTACTTCCGTTACGTTGATGTCAACTTTTGTCTCTTTGATAACGAGATTGAAGCAGACCATTTTCTTTCGCCTTTTAATAATATGCATCCAGCTTTAAAATTTACACAAGAAAAAGAAATTGATTCTTCTCTTCTCTTACTTGATGTTTCGGTTAGCAGATCTTCGTCGAGTTTTGTTACATCCGTTAATCGTAAACCGACATTTACTCGTTTATATACTTTTTGGGATTCTTTTTTGTCCTGTCAAACGTAAAATTAATTTAATTAAAGCTCTTACCATAGGGCTTTCAGATCTGTTCTAAGATTAAGTTGGATGATGAACTCAGTTTTATTACCACTACTCTCTGCAACAATGCCTATCCGTTGGGCATTGTTCAATCAATAATTTAATAATAGAATTGCTGAATTCAATAAAGTTAAACCTGCTATATTACAAAGATATCCTGTATATCTACGCCTTCCTTGGCTGGGTCATATCAGTGATAGATATGCTAAGCGGGTTTCCTTAGCAGTTTGACAGTGTTACTTTGCCGCTAACACTCGTGCAGTCTTTTCTGCAAAGCCTTTTCTTCCATCCATGCGGAAGGACGTTCTCCATCCTCATCATAATAGTTCTTTAAATTTATACAACTAAATGTAGTTGTGGATCACACTACATAGGGAGAACGATTCAAAGGCTGGATGTCAAAATAAAGCAACACGTCCCAACAAAAATCCGCAATCTTAAGTAGACTCCTTCAGACATTCTGACCAATACATACGGGTCTTCCGTCGTGGATCACCTAATAAATAGCCATAATTGTGCTACTAGTTTCGATGTGGACTCATTTACCATTCTTAGCAAGTCCCACTCGAATTACCACTTAAAAGTATTGGAGGCCATTTATATTTTGTCTTTGAAGCTTTCTCTGTGTAAACAGAAGGATTTCGTTCTGGGCCTCCAACTAATTTCCATATAAGCAATTCTACCCCCAATATATATTGTCCATCTCTTTTTAGTGATAATTCTATTATAATTTTTTAACCTCGATTTAGTTCTGTTGAATGAGATTCGTTTTTCAGTTTTACTTTTTATCTATTATCATCATGAATGGAAACAAAAATAAATTTTGTCTTTTCATGGCGGTCATAAAATTTTGTACTACAAATCATATCCTTATATATATATATATATATATATATATATATATATATATATATATATTATATTTATATTTATATTTATATATATGATATAACGATATATATTTTCTATATCAAGAACAGTAATGAGAAATTGTAAGACAAAATGAAAAAAGTTTATTTGTTACGCGTTTCAGTTGTTAAGACTTCATCGATGAACACGTCACAAGTAAACTTTTCTCCATTTTGCCTTATATATATATATATATATGTATGTATATATATATATATATATATATATATAGAGAGAGAGAGAGAGAGAGAGAATGAGAGAGATATATACATATATTTTTTTTTTCAAAATTATAACATATGCATGTTATAACATCACTAGAAAAATTGCAGTTTTGTTTCTACACTACTTGTGTCTTGATAAGTGATGGTGTTGATATTGCAAATGTATCAACACACTAATTTTCTCTCTTCTTTTGATAATGACACCAGAATGTTTTCCGTAAATATGAAATGATCCAATTGAAAATAAATAAACGTGTCTAAATTATTCAATAAAACATGCCTCATATATATATATATATATATATATATATATATATATATATATATATATATATTTGAACAAAAATTTTCTACCACAAAATTTAGTGGTACTGAATATATAACAGAAAAAAAATTGTATTCCCGAACCACACATGAAACACAGAGAATGAAGAAAGTTTTCCTTCTGTCTGCACAATGTCGGTCGATGATACTGAATATGATCCGCATCTGCCAAAAAAAAAACTCACTAGGAGCTTCTTTACATCGATTTATTCTTTTAGCAATACATTTTAGTTGTGGCTCCTTATTTGGCCGATATGCACTTGTCAGTTTTCGCCGTTTTTTATTGGTTTTGTTTTGTATGTTTTTTGTTTTTTTTCCAACGACTCTTTCAGAAGAAAGAATTAAAAAAAATAAGTACGCAAAAATTCGCCTTTCTCTCTGCCGAGCGACGATAGCCTCGGGGTTAGAATCTCTGATTGATACCAAATCGGTCAGGTTTGAAGGGATCGGATGTCTAGCCACACTGATGAGCTGTGATACAGCGAAACAGTCTGTCTGTGGATGACTCGAAAATAAATTCATTTCGTCGAACACTGTGGGGGAAATAAAACGCGTATTTGTAAACATTGACTGTTACTGCTAATAATGCAATACTCTCCCAACAGATTGAGTTCTCTAGGTGACTGGTGTGTTTATGAAAAAATAAATACGCAAAAATTCTCCTTTCTCTCTGGCGAAAGCCTAGGGGTTAGAATCTCTGACTGAAAGCAAATCGGTCGGGTTTCGGTCTTGAAGCGATCGGATGTCTAGCCACACTGATGAACTGTGCCACAGGGAAACATTTTGTCTGTGGATGACAATATATATATATATATATATATATATATATGCTATATTTATTGGGGAGGATGTCTCGTTATAGAGATACAACGTTTATAGATATAAACAGTTAGTCATGGTAATAAACACGCATGCAGTGTTAATTCTAATTTTGAGAAAGCCTGGGAGCGATTTTTCTGCAACCTGGTTGGTTGGTTGGTTGGTTTTTCTTCTTCCATTTCTGTCTCCGATTTTTCTTCCGGTAGCATTATTGATCTTGGTCAGTCAATGCAACAATTACGAACCGTATATATATATATATATATATATATATATATATATATATATATATATATATATATATATATTACATGAATCATTCACACAAAAAACAGATTAGTAAAGTTAATAGTAATGTGCCAAATCGACTGAAAAAACTACTACAGCAAAAGTATTCTCCAATTACCATATTAGTAAAAAAAAAACGCACTCTCTTTTAAATTTTCAAAAAATTCAACCTTAGCTCCAGAATTTCTTACAGTTAACAATAACATATTTCTAAAAAAACATATTTCGACTCACATCTAATCTTTCGTGTCTCGTTAGTACCTGGATGTATTTAAAAAAAACAAATCAATTTCCATTCCTGATGATGTCTGTATGAACAGATGAAAGTACTTGCAAAAAAAACCTTATACAAGTTGAATTTATTAAAAACAGGGATCACAACATTCATCTAGAGGTTCGTGGGTTAATGTAATTTTAATAAATTTGTTTGCGAAGATGTATTCTCGCCATTTATATCATTAACTTCACTAACTTGTTTTTTGTATGAATGATTCATGTAATATAAATTGAACTGCATTATATATATATATATATATATATATATATATATATATATATATATATATATATATAATTGGCATGTCTGGTTACTCTCCGCTCAGTTCAACTGGGTTGCACCATCAACGCATTCTGCGCATACGTTACGCTGAAAGATCCGCGAAAAATACACTGACGGAGTTATCCCTACGCACCCCACCCCCATCATCAGGTGGTGGGATGTGGACGTTCTTGGTCGAAACTTCGTATGATTATTCCAGTACAGTAGTCGCGGGTAATGTTGGCGTCTTTTGAAATACAGAAACTCAGAAATCAAAGTGAAATCACACAACCACACCCAAAGGCGTGTCCTCTTCTAATTCAATATTTTTACCCATGCTTCGTGTGATTCCTTTACGACTTCACCCTGAATCCTAAGCGACATCAGTTCCTTTTTTTCTTTCTTTTTTTTTTTCTTTCTTTTTTCTTTCTTTTTTGTATAGTAAGCAAAAGCAGAAAGGGGTGTGTACCTGCGTTTTATACTTTATACAAAGACGTTCGATAAAGTACATCACACAGATCCATTGGAATTGCTCAGCAAACTTGATATATGTGGGAAAGATATTAGAATAATCAAGAACCTGTATAAGCAAACTGCCTGTATGTGGATAAAAAATAAGTTCAGCAAATATATAAAAATAGAAAAAGGGATTTAAGACAAGGATGTGTCTTCTCACCGGACTTATTCAATCTATACAGCAAAGCGATTCTGAGAGAATAGATGTCCTACCAGGATTCATTATTGTCGGCCACAATCTTAATAACATAAGATATGCAGATGCCACAGTGTTGATGTCAGACACAGAAAGAAAGCTGCAAAAGCTCCTACAGAAGGTAGTGAAGAAAAGCAAGAAGAAAGGACTAAACATCAATTGCAAAAAGACGTAATGCATGATTGTTAGCAAAAGGAACAGCCCAAAATGTAAATTATAAATCGGAGATACAAAAATTAAACAAGTGCGGAAATTTAAAGATCTGAGAAGTGTTTTACAGAAGAGGGAAAGAGATCCGAAGGCGTATTGGGATGGCCAAAGATGCCTTCCAAAAACTAAGCAGAGTATTAAGAAATAGAAAAACTTCGCGAGAAACAAGAAAAAGAGTACCAAACTGTTACGTGATATCTGTCTTCCTGAATGGTAGTGAGTGATGAACAATCTCTTCAAAGATGAAGAAGAGACTTGAATCAAAAGAAATCTGGTTCTAAAGGATGCTGAGAATACCATAGACCGAACATGTGAGCAACGACGAAGTTTTGGAGAAAATGGAAACAAAAAGTAAACTTATACTTAACATCACGATGAGATGGTTTAGGTCCCTGGGTCAACTAATGAGGAAGGAGGGCTTGGAAAATCTGATACTCACCGGACAGATTGAAGCCAAGAGGGACAAAAAAAACAATGCATAACGTACTTAGCTTGAGACAATGAATGGTGCAACAGGGTTTAGGGGAAATAACAGAAAGACGAAGTTTTTATAAAGAGCTACAAACGACAGGAAGTTGTGGAGAACTATGATTGCCTACGTTCTACAAACTAGTATGATATGTCCAGTCTTGGCAAATAAATCCTGCTACCTATCCCTCCCACACGACAGCGCCATTGTATTCGCCACCGCATCTACATCCGGTCAAGATTGCATTCAAGATTCACGCTCATTAACTTTTTCTTATCAACAATAAAGGATTTCCCTATTCTGTACTTCCTGTCGCAGTGTTGGTAGCAGACACAGAAAGAAAGCTGCAAAAACTCCTACACAAGCTAGTGAAGGAAAGCGAGAAGAAAGGACTAAACATTAACTGCAAAAAGACAGAATGCATGGTTTTTAGCAAAAGGAACAGGCCAAAATGCAATTTATAAAACCGAGATACAAAAATCAAACAAGTGCGGAAATTTAAAGATCTGAGAAGTGTTTTAACAGAGGATGGAAAGAACGACACTGAGATCCGAAGGCGTATTGGGATGGCCAAAGATGCCTTCCAAAAACTAAGCAGAGTATTAAGAAACAGGAAAATATCGCTAGAAACAAGAAAATGAGTACTAAACAACTATGTCATGTCTGTTCTTTTGTATGGCAGTGAGTTCTAGACGATTTCCTCAAAGATGAAGAGGAGACTTGAAGCAACAGAAATGTTCTACGGAAGGATGCTGAGGATACTGTGGGTCGAACATGTGAGCAACGATGAAGTGTTGGAGATAATGGAAACAAAAAGGAAATTAATACTTAACATCAGAAGGAGACAGTTGGAGTTTCTGGGACATATAATGAGGAAGGAAGGCTTGGGAAAACCGATACTCATGAGACAGATAGAGGATAAGAGATACGGAGGAAAACAACGCATAACATAATTAGTTTGCGTAAATGGATGATGTAATAGGGCTTAGGAAATATAACAGAAAGACGAAATTTATTAAGAGCTACAAGCGAAAGGAAATTGTGGAGAGCCACGATCGTCTAGGTTTGAGGGGACGTGGCACATAAAGATGTGGATGGGAGCCTTAGCAAAGGAAAAACTGCTAAGGGCTACAAAGGATATCCTGAAGAGACGTGACATAAAAGAATTTTCACTATTTACATGCGGACTACTGGCCTCATTTTTATTGTTATTTTGAAAACGTTTCGAGTGTTGTGCCCTCAAGCTTTCATCAGGTGTATGTCGGTCTGGGTAAGCTACAGGGAATTCTGAACTGAAACCTTTCTTTTAATCTACGAAGGTAGATTGTTTTCGTCCCACTGTCTACATCGCGTCTAGTTCTTATTTTTGGTATTACTCAGTTATTGCTCGCTCTGTTTTCATTGAGTCCAAAGTACACACTGCTCAGTCCATGAATTAAACCCACAATTACTATTTGACCAAAGGAACGAACCAATGGTTTAATCTACTAGAGCAGGGTTTCCCAGCCTGGACGATATCGCCCACCGGTAGGCGATTTCAACTGTTGAGTGGACGATGAGCAACAGAAAATCGTGGGCGATTGGAAATTTTGATAGGCGATATAGGATATTGAGTATTAAAAAAGGCATTTCAACATATGCTACCCGACAAACAATAGAGTAGATATAAATATCCACACAAATAACGAATATTTTGGTATTTTCTATAGTTTGGAGAAGGGTCATTATCATTCAAATAGTACTTCAGACGAAATAATTTTTTCGGATGTAAATCATCTAATGGAAGACCAAGAACAACAAAAATAGATTCGCTGATATTTTATTACTTGTTAATCGTGTGTATTCTTTTCAATTTTATAATTATTTTAATTGGCAACACTTGCAACGCAAACCCCAAACAAACAAAAAACTAATATTGAATCTAAAATTAAATTATATATATATATATATATATATATATATATATATATATATATATATATATATATATGTGTGTGTGTTTTTTGTATGTGTGTATCTATAATAAAAATATAGTTTTAAGGTATGCGATATTTATGGGTTACAATGCATTATATCAGGGATAGAAATAATGCAAAAATAAAATTCAACCCAGAGGTCAACATCGCGTGGCGATAGTCTGTTTAATACTTAAATGCAATCTTCAGATATGATGATATCGGCCAAACATAAAACAGATTGTCGCCACCCCGTGTTGATCTCAGTGTACTGACTCTAAAATTAAATTTTATGTATATAAATTATATATATATATATATATATATATATATATATATATATTTGTTTCCATTTATAAAGTTTGCTTTCGTTTGTTCTTTAATATTGTAGTAATAGCAGCGGAAAACGTCGTATAAGTCCACGTTATTGTTACTTCCCTTTGGTATTTTTTTAACCTCATCATAAAGTGAGTTTATGAACTAGTAACAAACTTTTGCCAAACAATTTTAGTATGTTTTGGAATATTTACTATACAGGTGATCGGTGGAAAGTTTTTTCCTTGTGAAATTGGGCGATGACACACAAAAAAAAAGTTCGGGAAACCCTGCACGATGCTATTGGCTATTGCCCTGGATCGACATACATGGGGCCTGATAAAGGCCTGAGAGCACAATGATTGATATGTGAATAATGATATCTTCTCATCGCATAAATTCAAACAGAAAGAAGCCACATGTTCCAGCAAAATCAAGAATTTAAAAAAAAAAAAACTTTTCTTTATTTTCTGTCTTTTCTTTCTTCTGTAAAATTCTCCTCAATTTTTTTTGCAGTTTTTTTTAAAACATCAGAGAATATACATTTCAAACGTTCATCCATTTTTCCTTCAGTATCACATTATAATTCTGCTTGATTTTCCGTTAGTCAGAAAATCAATTAGCATGTCCTGCCATTGCCCTAGACAAATAATGGCCAATTTCGTCTTGATTTTGAAGGAAAAACGGACTGAATAGACACATTCGAGAGACGTTGTTTGGTTTTAGTAAGAAAAAGAATGCATAAATAATCATACGAAGAAAAGGTAAAAGATTTAATGGTTAACAAGCTGGTCTCGCTAGATCAATTACGACTGAGTAGTGAGTTCGATCCTCACTGGGTTCCCCATACTTTCAGCCTTGTGCCACATCTAAACTACGCTTAGAAGATCATTTAGGGCGCCTCGACGTGGTGTAATGGTTATGAAGCTTATCTCGTTAGATCAATTACAGCATAGTAGTGAGTTCGATCCTCACTGGGTGCACCACATATTCAGCTTTTTGCCACATCTAAACTACTCTAAGAGAATCACTATAATAATAATAAGAAGAAAAGATAATATAGAGGAGTCGATATCGCTCTCATGCGTTTAAAATCTGCTCCAGTGAAATAGAAAACCTTGTCAATTTTGAATCTTTTCAATTTGTACCCTCTTACTTTTTTTTGCATTCATACTTGGATATGCCATTGCAATATTTGGCTAAAGTAGTTAAGCTCAAATATTTAACGAGAGAAAAGAATTTCCAAGAGTATATTATATACCCGTGGAAATAAATTAAAAATGACTATTCATCAGAAAACCGTTGAATTATTCACAGCTACAGCCAGTTTGATATAATTACTGTTTCTTCTCACTTACTTTTCACAGTGAGACGACGACTACCGTCAGAGGTGGACTTAATGTTTTTTTATACGAAGATGTAACATATTTTACACTACAGCCAATGCGGTCGGATGTCAGGTTGCCATTAGAAAAGATTTAACGGCATGATGTCGTCTGTTTGTAGCGGCGCTGACCCGTTTCTATGTGTTTATGGGATACATTGTAAAGATGAAGGGGAGATATTGTTGTGGTCGCACGGGTACCATTTTGGCGGAGAAAGAAACTGGAAAAGAAAGAAAGAAAGAAAGAAAGAAAGAAAGAAAGAAAGAAAGAAAAAAAGAAAGAAAGAAAGAAAGAAAGAAACTGAGATAGAAAGATCAAACTGAGAATGAAAGAAAACAAAAAAAAACTGAGTAAAAAGAAAGAAAATAGAAAGAAAAAGAAACAGAGAAAGAAGAAGAAAAAAAAAGAAAGAAAAAGAACAAGAAAGAAACTGAGCAAGAAAGAGAACAAAAACCGAGGGAAAAAAAAAAACAAAAAGAAAGAACCCGAGAGAGAAAGAAAGAGAGAAAGAAAGAAATTGAGAAATAAAATAAAACAAAAATCTGAAAAAGAAAGAAAGAAAGAAAGAAAGAAGGATAAAGAAAGCAAAAGACTGAGAAGGAAAGTAAGTAACCAAAAACAATGAAGCAGGAGACTGAGAAAGAATGAAAACAAAAAACTAATAAATAAAGAAAAAAAGAAACCGAGAAAAGAAAGAGAAAGAAAGAAAGAAAGAAAGAAAGAAAGAAAAAGTGATAAAAAAGAAAAAAGAAATTGAGAAAGAAAGAAAGAAAGAAAAAGTGATGAAAAAGAAATTGAGAAAGAAAGAAAACAAAAAACTGAGAAAGTAAGAAAGAAAGAAAAACAAAGAAAGAAAGAAGAAAGAAATAAACAAACAAATGTGAATATTCTTAAACATTAGCTGCTATTGAAAATAACTACTTTCAATCACGCCCTCGGATATTCTGCCGACTTGAGCGCCGAAGGATATCCACTAACGATCGACTCTCTTCCCACCAATACGGACCTGACCTTTTCAACTGCTAAGTGTGACATAGTACTGACATCATATGTACTGGTCCTTGGCGAACTACGGTCGTTGCTACATAGTGAGTCGTATCGACTGACTTCAGACCAATTCGCCAAAATCGTACTGTCTCGATTTCACACTGGATTTCAAAAGCCTGCTTCTCACTTGTCAAAAGGTTTTCTTTTAATAATAAATTGCACAACGCATTAGGATGTGTATTGGCCACTTTTATTGTCCCCGTCAGAGAAATAGTGCTGATCACTTGTAACTGACGAAAAGGATACTTTGAATGAAAATAAACAGCTTTTTTTGTAGACCATCGGCTCGCTACCAATCGCGAAACACTCACTGAAGAACTTTGTGGAGAGAGGGTCCTTATTTTTTTACCAGGAAATATCACCTTTTTGCTAATTGCTGATTCGTCACTGCCACGTCTTGCGTCTTTTCCTTTTTCTTGTAGGACTCGCCACCTTCTACTGAATGAGGTCGGCCGTAATCGGGATCATCGAGTCAATGCGAATTCGACGATCCTTTCGTTTGCTGCATAGTATGTGCTTCGACAGGACAACATACAGTTTTGAATTCAGAGTTGTTCTTCTCCTAGACTGTTTGCCATCCATGGCTACAGAACATAGCCGGCCTTCCTATTGACCCATAATTGGAAGTTTTAAATTCAGAGTTGTCCTTGTACTAGACGGGTTGCCACTCCAATCTGTACCGAGAAGAGATGGATTCATACCTTTTCCAAGGGTATTTGCATGCAAGTGAATTTTAACGAACTCGACTGGAATTCCTCAACCCGTTTACTTCACTGTGCCTCAGCTGATCTATATATATATATATATATATATATATATATATATATATATATATATATATATATATATATATATCAGAAATACGATGCCTGTCCTGTGTATAATGATAAGCTACATCCGCGTCCTGGGTAGGATGATAAACTATGTCCAACAGCAATACCTCTGATCAGATGGTTTTGAGAAGCGTCGTGGAACCACCTCTTGATTGCTGGTGTTCCCAGGTCCACCCTGACCCGGGGCTGTAGCACCTGTTAGGGTCCCGTCCTGCGTATGACGATAAACTACATCCGCGTCCTGGGTAAGACGATAAACTATGTCCAACAGCAAGGCCTCTGATCAGGTGGTTTTGAGGAGCGTCGTGGAACCACATCTTAATTGCTGGTGTTCCCAGGTCAACCCTGACCCGGGTGGTAGCACCTGTTAGGGTCCCAGCTATGGGCAAATAGTTAACCCACAAACTGGAGTCAAAACACAATAAAAGTGTAAAAATAGGTTTTAATACCAGAAATACTTTGAAAAAAAATCATTACCAGTAATACATTTTTGAAAAAAATTGCCAGCCATACATTTTTGAAAAAAAAAATATTACCAGCAATAAAAATTTTGTCAGCATTAAATAACCCATTAAGGTTGATATGCCGCAATACAAAGCAAACCAAACCCAAACCAAAAGAATTACGATGCATTTCCATTAACTTGTGTACCTGTTTTTGTTTTGTTTTGTTCAGTCTATTCCTCAATATAGGCTCTTCTCTTTCAGACACATAGTGTTGCAAAGTCATCTGACGCTTGTATTCGATTAATATCCTCGTCTTACACTATTCTCAATAGTGATACAATAAAAGGGATTTCCTTAAAATCTCTTTTCCCGCCTTAGACCAAATTTTGATCGCCAATCAGTCTTTGACACTACACTTCCACATTAGCCATAGGGTCACATTAAGTTCTCACTTATTCTCTCGTCTCTCTCTCTCTCTCTCTCTCTCTCTCTCTCTCTCTCTTTTCCTGCCCATGAGGTCTACTGAAAAACAGATGTGATTCTATGATACTCAGAGTAGATATTAATATCTATCTTCCTTTCTTTCAAGAAAGGTTATCATTCTCCCCAAATTCCGCAAATCAGACGAACTAAGCAGATTTTATAAAGGAAGTACTTCTTAATTGGGCTGATAACCTTTCATCACCACCTCGTGTCTATCTATCTGTCTATCTATCTCGTTCTCTTCATTATCGATCTATGGACCGATCGATCTATCTCAGTCTGTCCATATGTATCTCAGTTTGTTCTTACTATCTATCTATCTAGTTAGCTAACTAGCTAGCAAGCAATTTCAGTCTAGTCACGTCTGTGTCTAGTTAATATCTATCTATATATCTAAGTGTTACTATCTATATATCTCATTCCGTCCATACTATCTATTTCATTCTGTCTATCTATGTCTGTTGATATCTATATATCTTTATTCATCTATCTAACTCCTTTGATATCTATATATCTCATTCAGTTTATGCTATCTGTATTTATGCTATTCATTATCTATGTAAGTCTTCTCATACCTATATATCTCGTTCAATACATACTATTTTATTTTAGCTATCTAGTCATGTCAATCAGTTCATTATCTCTCTCTCTCTCTCTCTCTATATATATATATATATATATATATATATATATATATATCAGTCTCTTCATTGTTCATTTATCTCTGTTGATATCTATATCTTTATTCAGGTTATACTATCCAAGTCTGTTCATATCTATATATCTCATTCAGTTTATACTATTTATCTATCTATCTAGCTCAGTCTGTTCATTATCTCTTTCAGTCTGTTTATTATCTATCTATCTATCTATCTATCTATCTATCTATCTATCTATCTCAGTCTCTTGATTATCCATCTAAGTCTGTTGCTATCTATATATCTTTATTCAGTTTATACTATCTATCTCATTCTGTTCATACTACTTCATTCCGTTTATCTTCGTTCATTATCTAAGTTATTATTTATATATATATTTAATTCAGTTTATACTATCTATCTATCTATCTATCTATCTATCTATCTATCTATCTATCTATCTAAGTCTGTTCATATCGATATATCTCATTCAGTTCATTCTATCTATCTCATTCTCTTCATTATCTCAAGTAAAGCACAAAATTAGCTATAGGGAAGAATGGATTTAATTTCAAAGAATACAGTTATTTTTTTTCAAACATTAAAATATATCTTTTTTCATATAAATGTTATAATATCGTCATAGGAATTGAATAAATGCTCAAAACGCATTCTATAATTTTTTTTCAATACAGTATCTCTATATACATAACAAAAACAAAACAGC